>CM016616.1:35207505-35454352 GCA_005393395.2 Gossypium australe | reverse complement strand
TTAAACCTCAACAGTTTCTAATGTTACTTAAAACATTTTTAGACTTAGGAGAAATACAAGGTTGAATTGAAAACCATTTGTATTTGTTTATAAAGACTTAGGTGTGATACCCGATGGTATAGTTTAAAAAACACATTGCGTACTGATTTTGAAATTATTATCTTTCCAAGTTTTAGCAAAATTTATACCAAAGTTCTTTGTTAAGGCATATTAGAATCAACTTAAAGCATAAAACAACCTAAAACATAACTTTAAAGGCCTTTTACAAATCCAAAATAAAACCCAATTAAAAGTAAATAAACTAAAGTACCCAATAGTAGAGTCTGAGTAAAACTTTATTAAGCATGGCATGCACCCCGAGTCCATCCGGCTCCATGTCCGCGTCTACGAGTCACCTGAAATGTCAAAGGAGAGGGTGAGTCGAGTGACTCAGTGTGTAAATCCCGTCCCAAGAAAACAACATGCTAACACATCATAATAGCAACAATTAATGCAACCCAATCCTAACCATCCATATCGCCTTTTCTACCCCGTGTGGTACCAAACCACTGGTGGTGCCAAACCACTGGTGACATATAGTCACAATGTGTTACCAAAACACTGGTGTCCCAAAGACACAATATCCGTCAATGTGATACCAAACCACTGGTGTCCCAAAGACACAATTGTGCTACCAAAGCACTGGTGACCGAAGTCACAAATCCAATGATGATGGGGCCAACCCATCGTGTGATACCAAATCAGCAGACGATCCCATATCTCAAGTGGGGCCAACCCACGGTGGTCAAACCACAGGGACAAGTCGCAATGAGGTGCCAAACCTCTGGTGTCCCAAAGACACAATGTGCTACCAAAGCACTGGTGACCGTAGTCACAAATCTGGTGATGGGGCCAACCCATCGTGTGATACCAAATCACTGGCGTCAATCCCGTATAATCATCCGTGGGGCCAACCCACTGTGGTACGGAGCCACTGGGACGAGACGCTGAGGTACCAAACCTCTGGAGGTGCCAAACCTCTGGTGACCCAAAGTCACAAAGTTGTGCTACCAAAACACTGGTGCTCGTCAGCACAATAATCACTGCTCCCTCCTCTCATATTACCCATACATGTCATACTAGCTCATGTACAATATGCCAAATCATGTAACTCATGCAACCATAACCAACATAGCATCTCATAGCATCTATATATATAGCATAGATCATCATATCCAAAGTCCATAATAGGACTTGTAATACAGTAGACTTACCCGGATCCGTACACATACCCCATTTGGGTATCCAATTATCATCATACTTATGGTTTTTTTTAACAGGCAAACAGGTTTATTAATAACATTACTAAGTATTAGTGTGTTAGTTTACACACCTGGTAAATACGAGTCTAGAACCCCAACGAAAACGATCTAAATCCCCTTAACGACTAGCTCCTACAATCGGCCAGCATTAGGGTTAGGCATCTAAGACCATTCGGCAAAGACATATACACTCAAAGGGATTAATTCCAATCCTTTACCTTGAAGGTGATTTGGTTTCCTACCAAATCCGAGCCCACAGTGGTTTCTTCTTCAACAATCGGCACCCTATCAAAACAGTTAATCACAAATCACCCTTGACTTAATCGAAATCACGAATAAACCATGAACGTTATAACACCATCACTTACGAATTGGTTAACCAAAAGGGAGAAGGCTCCACCTGATTGCTTGGAATTCCCTGATTGCCCTATCACACAATCGGTTCAATCATAAGAGACCACACCTAACCATAGTTGCCATAACCGGCTCTTAACAAGACCCAATGATAGAGTACGAGTGAGAAAAGAAAGAGAATATTCGGCTAGCACTCACCTTACTCCAAACCCGATTGAACCCCACACACGAGAGGTCCACCCACTCCAATATTCGGCTACAGCAAATTCTTAGATAGGGGATTGATATTCGGCCAAAATGCAACAAATGATAGGAGGAAATTTCGGCAGCACAAGGGAGGTTCGGCTACAAACTAGAAAAGAAAATAGTAAGAAAAATAGATGTGGTTTAAGAGAAGCAAGAATTCGGTCAATGATTGAAGGAATATTCGGCTCAAGTGTTTCAAAAGGAGAGAAATGAAAAATGGAAATTCGGCTAAGAGGCCAATGTAAATTCGGCACTAGTGTTTCAAAAGGAGAGTAAAAGAAATTATGAGAGGAAGAGAGAGCTTGTTTCGGTTTACCCAAGTGAAGAAAGAAAGAAAGAAACAAGGTGTGTTCGGCTACCAAGAAGGTTGAGAGGGACAAAACAATTTCGGTAACTAGGTGTGCACTCTTGGCTTCAAAGAGAAAAATGAGAGACCCTTAGAGTTTCGGTTAGTTTTGACAAAAAGAGAAAATGTGGCTTACCAATTGCTTCATTGCCGAAAAACACCCAAAATGCCAAGGTACATTCGGCACTACCCAAACCCCATACCAAACCGTCCACACACCCACTTCAACACCCACAAATTCGGCCACATCCCCCAATTCACTCACATCCACACATTCAAACATCAAGACCAAGTCTCCCTCCTACAATTGCTCTCCACCCTCCTTTTGAATGTGAAGACTTGGTCCAAGTTAGAATTTCACTAGCCCTACCTCTACCTCTCCTCCATGCCGTCCCAAAAAGAAGTCAAAAGGAGAACTCTGCAGCTCGAACACTGGACCTCCCCCACATGTAAATGACGCCACACCAAGCTCCCCCTTGTAGCGCATGCTTGCCACTAGCTCCTCCTTATTTGTGAAATGAATCACAATTAAAATTCTTAAACCCCAGCTCCAACAGCTCCTCTGACTTAACACCCAAAAAACAAAATTTTCCTACCTACTCAGGCACACTTCTAGCCTACCCTAAACCCCTAAAACACCGAAATAGCAGCACAGCACATTAAATACATGCAATACATGCAACAACAAAATAGCCCCTAACCCGGGATATTACAGTTCTACCCCCCTTAAAAATAATTTCGGCCTCGAAATTACCTGGTCAAAAGAGTTGCAGGTATTGCTGTCTCATCGTATCCTCGGGTTCCCACGTCGCTTCTTCTACGCCATGATTCTGCCAAAGTACCTTAACCAAAGGTACAGACTTCCTACGCAGAACCTTCACATCCCGATCAAGAATCTGCACAGGTTCCTCTTCCATAGTCAAGTCTGGATTTACCTCGATCCCTCCACTGCTACCACATGTGACGGATCTGAACGATACCTCCGAAGCATCGAATGAAAAACATCATGAATCTGGCTAAGCTCTGCTGGCAACTCAAGCTGATACGCCACTGGTCCAACTCGCCTCAGTACCTTATACGGCCCAATGAACCTCGGACTTAGCTTGCCTTTCTTCCCGAACCTCAGAACCTTCTTCCAAGGCGAGACCTTCAGAAAAACTCGATCCCCAACAGCAACCTCTATATCTCTCCACTTAAGATCGGCATAAGACTTCTGCCGGTCTGAAGCTTCCTTCAAACGAGACTGGATCAACTTAACCTTGTCTTCGGTCTCAGCAACTAACTCGGGTCCCAACAACTGACGTTCACCTAACTCCGTCCAACACGTAGGTGAGCGACACTTCCTACCATACAATGCCTCATACGGAGCCATCTTAACTCGCTTGATAACTGTTGTTGTAGGCAAACTCGGCTAATGGTAGAAACTCCTCCCAACTACCTCTGAAATCCAAGACACAACCTCTCAGCATGTCCTCTAAGATCTGAATGACCCTTTCTGATTGACCGTCAGACTGCGGGTGAAAAGCCGTGCTGAAATCCAAACGAGTACCCAGAGCCTGATGCAATGCTTTCCAGAACCTTGACGTAAATCTGGGATCCCTATCTGAGATTATCGAAACCGGCACACCGTGCAACCTCACTATCTCTGACACATACAGCTTCGCTAGCTTCTGAAGTGAGTAGTCAACCCTCACCGGAATGAAGTGAGCTGATTTAGTCAGACGATCCACCACTACCCAAACTGAATCCTTCTTGCTTGGCGTAAGCGGTAACCACTGACAAAATCCATGGTTATCCTTTCCCACTTCCACTGAGGAATCTTCACAGGCTGAAGCAAACCCGACGGCAACTGGTGTTCAGCCTTGACCTGCTGACAAGTCAGACACTTCCCAACAAACTCTGTCACCTCTTTCTTCAAGCCAGGCCACCAAAACTGCTCTCTAAGATCCCTATACATCTTGCTACCTCCAGGATGCATAGCATAAGAACTGCTATGTGCGTCCTGAAGAATCTTCTGCCTCAGCTCAACATCTTAGGCATACAAGCCTACCCTGAAAACACAACACCTCATCACTAGACAAGCTATAACCCTCCAAACCACCATTCAGCACTTGCAACCTTCGCGCACTTAGAACCTCATCCTCTAACTGTTTCTCTCTTATTTGCTCAACCCAAGTAGGCTTAACCTGCAGCTCTGCCAAAATACTCCCGTCGTCATACAAACTCAAATGGGCAAACAACGCTCTTAAGTCTGAAACAACCTTACGGCTTAACGCGTCTGCCACCACGTTAGCCTTGCCTGGATGATACTCGATTGAACAGTCGTAATCTTTCAGCAATTCGACCCATCTACGCTGCCTCAAATTCAAATCCTTCTGAGTCAGTAGATACTTCAGACTCTTGTGGTCGGTGTAGACTATCGATCTCTCTCCGTACAAGTAGTGCCTCCAAATCTTTAAGGCAAAAACTACAGCCGCTAGCTCCAAATCGTGCGTCGGATAGTTGACCTCATGTGGCCTCAGCTGTCGAGAAGCGTAAGCCACAACCTTACCTTCTTGCATCAACACACAACCCAGACCCGTATGTGATGCATCGCAGTAGACCGTGTATTCCTTACCAGCCTCAGGTTGAATTAAAACTGGAGCCTCAGTCAAGATCTTCTTTAACTTATCGAAGCTTTCCTGCTGTTTCTCAGTCCAAATAAACGGAACCTCTTTCCTTAACAACTTGGTCATCGGCGCTGCTATTAACGAGAAACCCTCGACAAACCTTCGGTAGTATCCGGCCAAACCCAGAAAACTACGAATCTCAGCCACTGACCTAGGCGGCTTCCAATCCAAAACTGCCTCAACCTTACGAGGATCTACACGAATCCCCTCTACTGACACTACATGACCCAAAAACGTCACTTCCCTAAGCCAGAACTCGCAGTTACTAAACTTAGCATAGAGTTGCTTTTCCCTCAGAATCTGCAGCACCACCCTCAAATGCGCATCATGCTCTTCCTCTGTCCTTGAGTACACCAAGATGTCGTCTATGAAAACCACCACGAACCGATCTAGATACTGCTGAGACACCCTATTCATCATATCCATAAACGCTGCCGGTGCGTTAGTCAACCCGAATGGCATTACCAGGAATTCGTAGTGCCCATACCGAGTCCGAAACGCTGTTTTATGGATATCCGCCTCCTTAACCTTCAACTGATGGTACGCAGACCTCAGATCAATCTTAGAGAATACCGCTGCACCCTTCAGCTGATCAAACAAGTCATCTATCCGTGGCAACGGATACTTGTTCTTAATCGTCAGCTTGTTTAACTGGCGGTAGTCTATACACATCCGCATCGTACCATCTTTCTTCTTAACAAAGAGTACCGGCGCACCCCACGGCGAAACACTTGGCCTGATAAAACCTCGATCCAATAACTCCTGGATCTGAGCCTTAAGCTCCACCAATTCCTTTGGTGCCATCCTATACGGAGCAATAGACACTGGCGCAGTCCCGGGTAACAGATCTATTCCGAACTCTACCTCACGATCTGGCGGCAAACCCGGAAGTTCCTCAGGAAACACATCAGCAAATTCCTTAACAGTACGAACCTTCTCAACAGCAGACTCTTTAGCCTCCAAGGCATACACATGAACCACATACGCTTCGCAGCCCTTCCTGACCATCTTCTCCGCTTTCAAAGCAGATACCACATTTGATAAGTAATCCCTTCTATTACCTATCATAGCCACCTCATCACCATCAACCGTCTTAAGAACCATGCGTTTGGCCGCGCAATCCAACCTCGCTTGGTACTTAACCAGCCAATCCATCCCAAGAATCAGATCGAACTCCCCAAACGGCAGTTCCATCAGATCAGCAGCAAACACTACCCCTTGGAGTTCTAGGGGTACCTCTCTAAACAGTTTATCTACTACTACAGAGTGACCTAAAGGACTAATCACAGTCATCCGCCTAGAAGATATCTCAGAGTCTAAATCCATTGTCTCTACTATACTACTGGCAACATAAGAGTGCGTCGAACCCACATCAATTAAAGTAGTATAAGGAGTACCAACAATCAAGAACGTACCGGTTATGACGTCCGGTGCCTCGCCCTCCTCTCGGCGCCTCGCAGCATATACCAATCCAGGCTGTCTGGCATCAGAACTACCTGCACCTCTGCCCGGTGCTCCACGGCCCCGACCAGAACCATTACCACCTCTGCCATTACCACGGCCCCTCTGCGGTGGCGGTCTATTACCTCTGAACTGATTACGGCCCTAACTCTCAGACTGAATCCTGGCCATCCTACGCGGACAGTCCCTTATGCGATGCTCCAGAGAACCACACTCGAAGCAACCTATTCCACCAGTCCAACAACCACCCCAATGAGATTTCCCACACTGATTACACTGTGGCGGTCCCTGCCTAGCAGCAACAAACCTAGCAGACTGATTCAGCCCACTCGATCTAGCCCTCTTCTGCGGATTACCCGACGATCCAGAAGACCCAAAACTCCTCTTAAGCCTACTCCTGTCCATACTCTGCCTCACTGACTCCTTAATACCCTCGGCTACCTTAGCCTTCTCAACTAAGACAGCAAACTCGCGCTCCTGCTGAGGAGCAATCAGCAGTCTCAACTCGTCTCGCAGACCATCCTCGAAACGAACACACCTCTCATGCTCAGTGGCCACAATGCCCCTGGCATACCTACTCAGTTTCAGGAACTCAGCCTCGTACTCAGAAACAGATTTACTCCCCTGAACAAGCCTCAGGAATGCCTTTCTCTGGGAGTCGATATAACTGGCTCCGATGTACTTCTTTTGATATGCAGCTCTGAAATAATCCCATGTCAGATCCTCTGCTGCCACACTGTCCCGAACCGTGAGCCACCACTGGTATGACTCATCCCGGAGAAGCGATACGATACCCTTCAGCTTCTCTTCAGCCGTCAAGTCCAGATCATCCATGATCCGCTCAGTTGCCTCCAGCCAATACTCAGCAGTGCTAGGAGCAACACCAGATACACCTCGAAAGAATTCGGCCCCATTAGCCCGGAGTCGCTCAGGAACAGATTTCCTAACTCCTGCACCACCACCTGCCCCAGCTACCCTTTCCAACACTCGCAGCATCGCCTGTGACACTGCGTCGTCTCCAGTCTGATCTTGGAACTCACCACCTCCAGTTGGTGGCAGAACCGGTATCTCATTTTCTGAACCCTGCCCAGATCCTACGGGCTCAGACACTGTCATTCTACCCCTACCTCTACCACGAGTGTTACGACCACGTCCGCCTCGAGTGCTCATGTCTAATCTTTCTACGTATCTGATTAAAGAATTTTATGCATCAGTGTTTATTCCACTTGTTTAGAAAGCAAGTCTTATGAATATTAAAGAGGATTTGTTCTCGCGAGTTCACAGAATCCTATCAGTTTCAATTCTAAAGTAGTATACTATTGCTAGTCATCAAATCATATCATATCCAATCAAATCACAAGTAATAGTACGGGGTACTTACCTGGGCGAACTGGTGCCGGAGACTCGATGCCATGCCTTTCAAACCATATATTTAGACCAAGAACACTTAAAACATCCTTTTTGAAAACATTTTGGGCCTCAGGCCCACAGCCGAGCCTTTGAACTTGGCTCTGATACCACAATTGTAACACCGCAAACCCGGACAAGACACCACGTCCGGATCTGGTATGTTACGGGAAAAACGGTTTTTGAGAGGTTAAATTTTTCGTTTAAAAGCCGTGAGAAAACACAGTGCATTTTTGAAGACAATTTGAGTGAACTTGTTTGAAATCAGATGGTGTATTTGAAACCCGGGAGATTTTGAAATCTTAACCAGAATGGGTGGTTAAAACGAGCTTAAGCCATTTAAACCTCAACAGTTTCTTAATGTTACTTAAAACATTTTTAGACTTAGGAGAAATACAAGGTTGAATTGAAAACCATTTGTATTTGTTTAGCATAAAGACTTAGTGTGATACCCGATGGTATAGTTTAAAAAACACATTGCGTACTGATTTTGAAATTATTATCTTTCCAAGTTTTAGCAAAATTTATACCAAGTTACTTTGTTAAGGCATATTAGAATCAACTTAAAGCATAAACAACCTAAAACATAACTTTAAAGGCCTTTTACAAATCCAAAATAAAACCCAATTAAAAGTAAATAAACTAAAGTACCCAAATAGTAGAGTCTGAGTAAAACTTTATTAAGCATGGCATGTGCACCCCGAGTCCATCCCGGCTCCATGTCCGCGTCTACGAGTCACCTGAAATGTCAAAGGAGAGGGTGAGTCGAGTGACTCAGTGTGTAAATCCCGCTCCCAAGAAAACAACATGCTAACACACATCATACATAGCAACATAATTAATGCAACCCAATCCTAACCATCCATATCGCCTTTTCTACCCCGTGTGGTACCAAACCACTGGTGGTGCCAAACCACTGGTGACATATAGTCACAATGTGTTACCAAAACACTGGTGTCCCAAAGACACAATATCCGTCAATGTGATACCAAACCACTGGTGTCCCAAAGACACAATTGTGCTACCAAAGCACTGGTGACCGAAGTCACAAATCCAATGATGATGGGGCCAACCCATCGTGTGATACCAAATCACTAGCAGACGATCCCATATCTCAAGTGGGGCCAACCCACGGTGGTCAAACCACAGGGACAAGTCGCAATGAGGTGCCAAACCTCTGGTGTCCCAAAGACACAATGTGCTACCAAAGCACTGGTGACCGTAGTCACAAATCTGGTGATGGGGCCAACCCATCGTGTGATACCAAATCACTGGCGTCAATCCCGTATAATCATCCGTGGGGCCAACCCACTGTGGTACGGAGCCACTGGGACGAGACGCTGAGGTACCAAACCTCTGGAGGTGCCAAACCTCTGGTGACCCAAAGTCACAAAGTTGTGCTACCAAAGCACTGGTGCTCGTCAGCACAAAATATCACTGCTCCCTCCTCTCATATTACCCATACATGTCATACTAGCTCATGTACAATATGCAAATCATGTAACTCATGCAACCATAACCAACATAGCATCTCATAGCATCTATATATATAGCATAGATCATCATATCCAAAGTATCCATAATAGGACTTGTAATACAGTAGACTTACCCGGATCCGTACACATACCCCATTTGGGTATCCAATTATCCATCATACTGTTATGGTTTTTTTAACAGGCAAACAGGTTTATTAATAACATTACTAAGTATTAGTGTGTTAGTTTACACACCTGGTAAATACGAGTCTAGAACCCCAACGAAAACGATCTAAATCCCCTTAACGACTAGCTCCTACAATCGGCCAACATTAGGGGTTAGGCATCTAAGACCATTCGGCCAAAGACATATACACTCAAAGGGATTAATTCCAATCCTTTACCTTGAAGGTGATTTGGTTTCCTACCAAATCCGAGCCCACAGTGGCTTCTTCTTCAACAATCGGCACCCTATCAAAACAGTTAATCACAAATCACCCTTGACTTAATCGAAATCACGAATAAACCATGAACGTTATAACACCATCACTTACCAAATTGGTTAACCAAAAGGGAGAAGGCTCCACCTGATTGCTTGGAATTCCCTGATTGCCCTATCACACAATCGGTTCAATCATAAGAGACCACACCTAACCATAGTTTCCATAATCGGCTCTTAACAAGACCCAAATTGATAGAGTACGAGTGAGAAAAGAAAGAGAATATTCGGCTAGCACTCACCTTACTCCAAACCCGATTGAACCCCACACACGAGAGGTCCACCCACTCCAATATTCGGCTACAGCAAATTCTTAGATAGGGGATTGATATTCGGCCAAAATGCAACAAATGATAGGAGGAAATTTCGGCAGCACAAGGGAGGGTTCGGCTACAAACTAGAAAAGAAAATAGTAAGAAAAATAGATGTGGTTTAAGAGAAGCAAGAATTCGGTCAATGATTGAAGGAATATTCGGCTCAAGTGTTTCAAGAAAGGAGAGAAATGAAAAATGGAAATTCGGCTAAGAGGCCAATGTAAATTCGGCACTAGTGTTTCAAAAGGAGAGTAAAAGAAATTATGAGAGGAAGAGAGAGCTTGTTTCGGTTTACCCAAGTGAAGAAAGAAAGAAAGAAACAAGGTGTGTTCGGCTACCAAGAAGGTTGAGAGGGACAAAACAATTTCGGTAACTAGGTGTTTGCACTCTTGGCTTCAAAGAGAAAAATGAGAGAGACCCTTAGAGTTTCGGTTAGTTTTGACAAAAAGAGAAAATGTGGCTTACCAATTGCTTCATTGCCGAAAAACACCCAAAATGCCAAGGTACATTCGGCACTACCCAAACCCCATACCAAACCGTCCACACACCCACTTCAACACCCACAAATTCGGCCACATCCCCCAATTCACTCACATCCACACATTCAAACATCAAGACCAAGTCTCCCTCCTACAATTGCTCTCCACCCTCCTTTTAAATGTGAAGACTTGGTCCAAGTTAGAATTTCACTAGCCTTCTACCTCTCCTCCATGCCGTCCCAAAAAGAAGTCAAAAGGAGAACTCTGCAGCTCGAACACTGGACCTCCCCCACATGTAAATGACGCCACACCAAGCTCCCCCTTGTAGCGCATGCTTGCCACTAAGCTAGCTCCTTATTTGTGAAATGAAATCACAATTAAAATTCTTAAACCCCAGCTCCAACAGCTCCCCTGACTTAACACCCAAAAACCAAAATTTTCCTACCTACTCAGGCACACTTCTAGCCTACCACTAAACCCCTAAAACACCGAAATAGCAGCACAGCACATTAAATACATGCAATACATGCAACAACAAAATAGCCCCTAACCCGGGATATTACAGATTGGATGGACAAAATGGTTAAGTTAGTGGAATTTTAAATGAATTAATAAAATGCAAAAATGGTAAAACATGAATTAATGTATAATAAATAAAACAAAACATAAATCCAAGGTAATTATCATGTTCACCTTGCCGAAAATCACAAGAACGAAAAGAAAAATACTAAGCTAGGGTTCGTCCATTGTTGTCTTTGATTGAGGTATGTTTCAAGCTCGGTTTTTTATGATTTCTACGTTTTTGTGATCGTTGCTTAGCATACTATCAAGCCCATGTCTTAATTTTAGAATTTGATGATGATTTTGAGATGTGCCATTGATGAATATGTGAGCTTTGTGTTGATAGTTGGTGAAATATGAAAGTTTAATGTTGGGTTAACATATTTTGTCTTTGAACTTTTGATGAATTTGACTATTTTGGCCTAAATTGTAAAAATGAGAAATTGAGGAACTAAAATGCAAAATAAATGAAATATGTGGGTTTATATGAGCTAGGGGAGAATTCGACTAAGCATGTGTATAATGAAATTATGTGTATGTGGTGATTTTATGAAATAGGGACTTAAATGTCAAAATGTGAAAATGTGAGGGCTATTTTGTAAAATGCCCTCAATATGTGTATTTGGATTAAATTGAATGATTTGATGAATGAAAGATTTAAATTTGAATATGTATAGATCAAGAAAAGAGAAATTCGAACTTAGATCGAGGCAAGAACAAGGTGCTCGATTGATCGACTTGAATCGTTAATTCTACGTTCGAGGTAAGTTCGTGTATAATACGAATTGTTTTAATTATGTTCACATGTTATGTAATGAATGAAAATATGGTTGATAAGTTAGTAATGCTAAATGTGAGTTTGAAGAGATGTGGCACTAAGTGTGCATAAATAGAATCGATACAGAAGGAATGGCACTATGTGTGCGAGATAAAGAAAGCATCGACTATATTGGTTGGCACTGTATGCGCGATACCAAGTCAAGTTTGGTTTAATGTAAAGGCACTAAGTGTGCGATGATATTAAAGCTTCGGCTAAGTAATTGGCACTAAGTGTGCAAATAAACCGTATGGTTAAAGAAGATCGAATGAATTATGGCATCAAGTATTATGTGGTGAATGTGATAAATAAAAATGTGATGGAACAGGTACGTACAGAACCTATGTGGTTGATTATTTTGTGTCCGAAATAGATGGTTGATTAAGTGAATGAAAGTGAAGGACGATTAGATTATGAAGCATTATAAATGCTTGTACATAAACTTTGAAATGTAGTATGAATGTGAGTAATGGTTTTGGATGAAGTTGAATGGTGATGAGGATTGAACTATGTGTTAGTTAAATTCTGCATGTTATATTTGAAATGTTGAGCTATTTGTATTATATTACGAACTTACTAAGCTTTAAAGCTTACTGTGTGAAGTTTTTCTCTGTCTTACAGTGTCATTAAAGCTAGCTCGGATCGAAGGATCGTCAAAGACTTAATCACACTATCAGCCGTCTATTTTGGTACTTTGAAAGTTCTATATTTGGTATATGGCATGTATAGGCTAGTGATTATGGGATGTTTTGATATGTATAAATCTTGGCATGTGATATGGCTTGATAGTTGAACAATTTTAGTATGTATTTTGGATATGTGAAAATGATAGCTATATGGTGTATATGTGATGTTATGTGAATGATTATATTGGTATGTTTTGGTGATGTTTAAGTGGTATGTTTCATGCTTTAATTGGTTGATGGGAATGGTTTTTAAAATGTATGTTTTGTGATGTTGTAATTGAGCTTGTAGGTTAACCCAAATTTGGGTGGTAAATTGGCCTTGCAAATGGCCTATATTATCCCACACGGTTGAGCACACAGGCGTGTGGCTCGACTGTGTCTCTTAAGTTTGTAATTCAAAACAAGTCAGACTCGTGCACGGGCCAGACACACGGATGTGTAACAGGTCGTGTGAATTAAGTCAGTGTTGCCCACGGGTCAAGCACACGGGCTTGTCTTTAGCCGTGTGGACAAGTAGTATGTATGCCCTGCTTTGCCACGGCTTGGACACACGAGTGTGTCTGATGCCGTGTGAGGCACACGGCCTACCCACACGGGCGTGTGATCTCTGTAACTTTAAAAAATATTAAGTTTCAGAAAAAATTTGTATGTGTTCGGTTTAGTCCCGACCCCTTCCTAAAGCATGTTTGAGGTCTCGTAGACCTTCTTAAGGGACTTTGTGTCAATGATTAATTATGATTTAATGATGTATAAGTTATGGATGTTTAAATGTTATGAATTGATCGGTACTACCTCGTAACCCTAGTCCAGTGTCGGATATGGGTTAGGGGTGTTACACTACTATAGGGTCGGTAAGTGCTACTTAGACCCCTAAATGCATGAAATTGACTAAATGATATCTGTACTGAGCATGTTAATATCTGAACTGAATATATGTACAGAAATTGCATAATAGCATATCATCCTTTGTATGTTGCATTGCATTGGGTTGGGGTTGTTATTCGGAGGAAGTGTACTGAAAGGATTTAAGCCTAATTTACTGGCAGCTCAGCTACAAACTATTGTTCTGTGCCGCATTCGGTACTACTTGGAGTGTAGGGATGGGTGGGTTGATTATATCCCCACATGAAGTGTAGGGTTGGACGGAGATGGTGTGTAGAGGCTGGTTGGGTAGGATTTTGCTACTGCATAAATGTTTACTGCTACTGATACTGTGATGGGCTAAGGCCCTACTGCATTTTGACACTGTACTGAGATAGGCTAAGGCCCAAACTGTCACTGATACTGAAAAGGGCTTAGGCCCAAGACTGTTCAACTGTGCACTATGAATACTGATTGTTTGTTTGTTTCTACGGGATTACACACTGAGTTTACGTAAATTCACCATTTTTTTAATGTGCATGGATAATCCCAAGACTTAGATGGATTGGTGCGACTGAGGACTCAGTGGTGACCACAGTAATTTTTAGACTTCATGGTTTTCAATTTTCGATTTATGATTTGATTATTATTGATTATTTGGGTTGTAATTTAAGGACCCTCTAGGACTTTGGTTTTAAATTTGGGTTTTTATTTATTTATTTTACTTTATGGATTTATACCTGCTGGTCATAGGAAATTTGGTTTTCAAAAAGTTAAAGTAATTTCTAAACGCATGATCACCTAGACTATTTTATTAAAGCTTCCGCAACGAGGGATGTTTCAAAACAAATGTTTTAAATGAATAAAGACGACTTCCTAAGTTCTAACAAAGGTTTACAGATAATAACATGGAATGTTTTCATCGTAACAACAAGGTTTCAAAAACATTATCGTGTGACATTGCCAGATATGGCCATAACGTCTAGGTTGGGTTTGGGGTGTTACACAAATCATGTAAACCCTAATGACATGTCATTTGTATCCTACGGATTCCTAAGGTCCAAACTGGGCTCAGTAATCGTCGTACGTTGTTGGATATGCAATCGGTAATTATGTATGACAATTCATAACATATATATATTTCAATTTAAAACACATAAACACGATTTAATTACACGAACTTACCTCGACGAGTATACGTAGATACAGAGGCGATTAATCCGAGATTTTCCCATTGCCCCGGTCTACCTCTGTACGAGGTCTGTCTTGGTCTATATGGATAAATTTAATTCAATTTAATACATAACTCATTCAATTTAACCAAAAATCATATTTTGGAAAAACTACTATTTTGCCCCTATACTTTTAATTTCTTTGCAATTTAGTCCCTAGCTCATAAAAATTGAAATTTATGTAGTTTCACCACAACCAACTATGGCCGAATATCTACTAGGTCCCTAGCATGCCCTATATTTCAATTATTTCATAATTTCATCATGTAATATTTTCTATTTTTCAATTTACTCCCTATTTGACAATTTTACCAAAAATCCCTTTACAAAAGTTGTTTATCTAACAATAACCATCCATTTTCTATCATCAAACTTCAAATATCATGTACATGTATCAATGGTAAAACCCTAATAGTTTAGCAGTTTCACAAATTAGTCCCCGAGCTAGCTAGATTAAGCTACAACAATCCCAAAAACATAGAAATAATTAAAAACGGGACAAAAATACATACCAATCAAGCAAAAATGAAGATAGTCGAACCCTAGCTTAGGAGAAAAATGGATTTTCAGTGGTGGCTTGAGGAAATGAAGATGAATGCCTTTTACTAATTTTAATTATCATTTAATTACCACATTACTACTATAACCTTTAAAAACTTTAAAATTTACACAAAATGTCAAGCCATCATATTCCACTATCTTATTTATGGTCTAATTACCATATAAGGACTTTTACTTTAAGGTTCTATAGCTATTTAATACCTTTTGCTACTAGAACTCAACTTTTGCACTTTACGCGATTTAGTCATTTTTTATCAAATTGAGCATGTAAACGGTAAAATTTCTTAACGAAAGTTGTATACGATAATACTATCATGCTGTAGGAAATAAAATAATAATAAAATAAATTCTTTGACTTCAAATTTGTGGTACCGAAACCACTATTCTGATTTCACTAAAAATAAGCTGTTACAAGTTGTCTTTCTCGCAATGTAAACGCTCTTTACAATGCCATTTATCTTCAGTTTGAACTTTAGACAATCAATGAGTTAATATTTACTTGTCACAATTTCACTATGCATGCAAAATATAAAAGACATAAATACAAAAGACATAATAGTGAAATGTGAAATTAACTTTATTTATTTATTCATCGTTCAAATAAATAGAAAATAGTTACATGTTTACTACAATATGGACACATTTCCCAATAAATTCTGAAGAAAGTCCATGGCCATGGCACATTCTCGAAAGGGAGGATGAGCCATATTTATCACCTGAGGTTCTTTGAGAGTCCGAAAGCGATGATGGGCAAGTCTCACTCGATGTGAGTTAAGGTAAATCCATATCACAAACACAGTAGTTCATGGGGTGCTTGTATGGCATCTTAGTAGTCTTTTTGGCGTATTTCGATTTAGCCCTTGTGGCATTCTGTTATCCTTTATGGCGTATTCTATATGTTGCCTTTGTGGCGTATTTTGTATATTGACCTTGTGGCGCATCTTGTTTGGCCTTGGTGGCTTATTTTGTATATTGACCTTGTGGCGCATCCTGTTTGGCCCTGGTGGCATATTTTGATAAGTTATGATAAGGATATGGTATGTTTGGAGTTATTTTAGTTTGAATAGTTATGTGATACCATTGAATAAATTTGGGTGTTCAAAGATGTTGTTATCCACTGTGATCATCGCTTAGTTTGGAATGTGGGCATATTCTCAAAGATAAGAGATATATAAGTGTTCATCGGTCTAATTTTGTCTGTGAGATGTAGGGTTGGGAAATCTGAGTTGTTAGTATATGCCATATCTAAATAATATCATGTTTCGACTCTAGAATTATCTGGTATTGGTGTTATCTATCAGTTTGGGTATTGTTGTGTTTTTCAATAATAGTTGGGAGGAAGACTTTTAAATGAGCTATTAATTCATTATCCATTTAAGTTTTGTCGAGTATTGAAATAGAAAGTAATTTGATTGGTATATTGATGGTATTCAACTCCATATTGGAAATTCACCAAAAGTAAGTATTCACTAGTGAATAGTTTCTGTGAACAAAAGTTCTAGGTAATCATTGTAAGTTGTTTGGATAGATAAGAAGAGGTAGTATTGTCGGGTATGATCTGAAGTCAACCATTGAGTTAAGTTAAATCTGATTCAATAAGTATAGTAAGTGGAGCATAGGTGTATATATATATAGTTTTGTCCGATGATGTAAAAGCATTAGTCGAAGACAGATTTGGAAATCTAAATAATCAAGATGAAGAGTTCAGCATTAAGCATTTAAAGGTAAAGTGTATTTCAAATTCACTAAGTTTGTGTAACTTATAAGTGTTCTATTTACATTTCAGGTTATACAGTATGATTAAGCTCGCCAAGAGAGACAAATCAGGAGTACGCCAAGGAAGTGACAATATGGGATATTATGCATATAGTGGACACCTTTAGATAGTGGCATAGTGAAAGATTACGCCTTAAAGAGTTTGTATTTAGTAAACCTATGAGTTGAATTAAGTTGTAATTAGACTGATGTAATATATTATTTTAAATACTTTCTTTCTCTTTAGTGTTGTGTCATTAAATACAATGATAAGAAAAATGTTTTAAGTAAAGGGCATTTGTTAACTGTTTTGCAAATTTTGTTAAATGATAAATGTGGTAATTCACGAGATCTAGACCCATTGAATTGGTTTAGGTTTAGAGCGCTACAAGAACATCCTGACCGACATGAGTGACACTAATACAAGATTTAAAACTCAGTTAATATAGCGAAAAAATTCAATGGAAACTAATAAGAATAAGATTGAGATTTAACTAAAGTGGAACTAACAAACAAACAAATAACAGACTGTAAGATCCAACAGACCTTTTCAATGAGGTCCAAAACATCCTAACCAACATGAATGGCACTAATACAAGATTTAGAACTTAGTTAATATAGCAAACAAATTCAATGGAAACTCATAAGAGCAAGATTGGGATTAAACTAAACTATAACTAACAAACAAACAAATAATAGTCTGTAAGATCAAATAGACCTTTTCAATGAGGTCTAGAATATCCTGTGTAACAGTCCATTTATGACCCTAGTAGGAATAGTGGTTTCGAGACCACAAATCTGAGTCTAAAAATATTTTAATATTATTTTCCATGCATATGATATGTGATTAATTATGTGTTAAAGTTCCGTGAACTAATTTGTCCGTTTGTGTGCTTAATTTGAGAAAAGGACTAAATCGCATAAAAGGTAAAAGTGACATGCTATTTGTGTAACATCCGGGGTTTAGGGGTCTTGCATTTTAGGTTATGTTTATGTGTTAGTATGCTCTGTATGCTGTTTGAGTGCGTTTGGGGGCTTCGGGAAACCTTGGGGTTAGGTAGGAGCCTTAGTGAAATTTTTGGTTTGAATCTGATTAGGGGAGAGCTAGGGGAGCTAGGCCTTAAGGGAATAGAGGTGGTGTTCTTTGACACAACAAGAGGAGTGGTGGAGTGGCAAGGGGACGCTACCTAAGGTGCAGAGGAGTTTGCGTCACTAGGAGTTCCAAGGGGAAGAGGTTCGAATCACGCTAGCAGCAAGGGAGCTTTGTTTTTATTTTGTGTTTTGCGTCAAGAGAGGGGGAGTGTTGGACGGAAATCAAATTCTGGAGGGTGGAGTGGGAGACTTGGTCAAGCATTTTGAATGTGTGGCTATGAAGGGAGGTAGGAGTTTGAATCATTCAAATGTGTTTGAATGAGTGGAGTGGAGGAAAATTAGGAGGAAAACAAGGGTTGAGGAGTGTGGTTGAAGAGTTGGCCGAATTTGGGGTTCTAGGGGGTGGCATTTTCGGTCAAGCTAGGGGGGACTAGGTGCCGAATGTGTGCTAATTGTTTGGGGTGTTCATTCTTTTCGGTTTCTCTTTTTCTTTAAGCTTGTTGGCGAAAAGTGGTGTAGGGCTAAAGCTATTCATTTGTTTTCTAACCATTTGTGAAAGACCGAAGGTGAGTGGCCATTTGTGCATTTTTTTGTTCTTCTCTTTACAACTCTTTCTTCTTTGTTCTATTCACTCTCTAAAAGCCGAAATATACCCTGCATTTTCACCATAGCCGAAACCCCATAAACCCCAACCCTCTCTTCTTCTTTTCACCGATTATCTTATCTTCAAAAGCCGAATAACCCATTTGTTTAGTTGTTGGTGGTAACCGAATAAATTTTTCCCATTTATGAAATCATAGCCGAACCTCTTTGAGCCTCTCCATTATTTCTTTTTCCTCTCTTGCTATTCACCAAGGCCAAATAACCTTCCAGTACCTTGGCCAAATCTCCTATTCACCATTTCTTTTTCTTGAATTTCGTCTATACTCTTTCCCTTTCTTCTTCTATTGCGCTAATCCTCAAGGTTTGTCTCTAAGCCGAATCGGTCAAAGCCGAAACTCCTTGGTGTGGTGATTATCTTCGATTGATAATCCTTAGGGGAAGTGCCGACACTCATCTGCTGTTAGATCTCTCTCAATAGGTTGCTAGTAATTGTGGTAAGGGGTTTCTCTTCTATTTGAACCTCGTTCTTTTCTCTTTAAGTTATCGAAACCAAGAGTCTAACTCCATTTCTTTGGTGTGGTCGAATCTATGAAAGGGTGATCTTGGGTTTGCTGTATAAGCCATCGTTAAGGGAGTTAAGGATCTTTCAGGGTTCGTTCAATCAAGGTAGATAGGTAACATTCGGCCGAAGGCCACTTCTTTTGTCTATTAGTGTTAGGCCGAATCTGATATTGATTTATGTAGGGATATCGACAACTTTCAAGATCAAGTGAGAACCTTCGGGTTTTGGGTCGACTTTGGTAAGGTTATTCGATTAAGTTACTATTTAGTCTCATTTAGATCTTATTTAACATTTTTAACCGGGTCTTCTGATTAAGTTACTATTCGATGGATGCGACTACCAGCCAAGGAGAGAAAGGGATTGGACACGTAGTCCCTATCCCTAAATTCAAGAAGCGGTCGGTTTCAGCAGTTCATGATTGGCCACCGGGGTGTGGGCCAGCGTTGGAGCAGGATCGTAGGCAAATAGCAGTAGTGTCGTTTAGTGACAGTGTCGACATAGAGGGCGTGGTGTTACGAGTTATCAGGTGTGTAATTAACACACTGTCTATCTATTTGCTTTAATTAAAAATATGTGTATTGTGTGTGGTAGCTGAGTTAGTGGCTGGGGTGATGGTATTATCTGATTTGGGGTAATCTGGTAACCAGGTTAGTATACTACCTATCTTGTGGTTGTGATTAAATATTGTGGATGCATGTAAGCATGTCATATGTGCCTATTTGGTATGTTCATACGTTATATTGCCATATCATTATTATTTTATGACACGTTGCATGGGCTCGGGATATAATGAAAAAGGGGAAGTGTGTACATTTATGTACGTGGATTGATGTTGGCCTCGTGCCTCATCGTGGATTGATGATGACCTTGAGTCTCATCGTGGATTGATGTTGGCCTTGTGCCTCATCGTGGATTAATGATGGCCTCGAGCCTCGTTGTACATTTATTTACGTGGATTGATGATGACCTTGAGTCACATCGTGGATATTGTGATTTAATCACGTGGAACAGTGGCTAGACCACTAAGTGGACTTTGAGCAGCATGACTACCAAAGAGGTGTGTAGCGGATGGAGGGTCGATTTAGTAATCCCCTGGTGTGTGGTGGCAGGATATACGGGTGGTGTGTAGCGGTTGGATACTAGGTTGGGTTGGGTTAACATTTTGCATCATTATGTGTGGTATGTGGATTTGTGTGGATTTGGGCCAAGCCCATTTGTGGATTGTGTGGTTAAATTGCACACTGAGTCTGGTGACTCACCTTATTTTCAACAATGCAGGTAATTCGTGACTCACTGGACCGGGCTGGAGTAGATTCGAGGCGGCCATGCAGAAGCTGTTTTGCTTTTATTTACGTTTCAAACTTTACGTACTATTTGGGTTATTTTTATTGTAATAAGGCCGCTTTAATTGGTTCGGGATTTTTTTTATTATGATTGTAAATTAGATTCTTTAAGGATTATTAATTAAGAAAGACCTCAAAACTATTGCAAGTATAAAATCAAATTTAAGTTTTCAAATTCGAATTACTCACACACAACTCGTTTTCTCAAAATTTTTCTTTCAAGTAGATGACCTAAACTTCACTCAAACTTCTTAGTTTTGTTCTCTATCAAGCTATTACTTTAAATCGATGAACCTCTTACAAATAAGATGATTATTCTAGAACCCTTAAACTACTTTTTCTTTCAAACAGGAACATTTTTCAAACTTTTTCCCAGTAACATTCCGAATTCGGCCGTGGTGTTTTGGGCCGGGTTTGGGGTGTTACAATTTGTTAATGTGCTATATGGTCATGGCTTATTAATATGGAGTCCTTATTATGAAATTGGACCATTGATATTGTTAATGGACATTTATGACCATCCATTATGTATTGTTATATGTTTTTATTAATGGATAATTTGGTAAATCAATTAATAAGTAAAGCTATAATAAAAAAAAGGCATAAAATAGGCCATGTCCATCCTATTAGTGCCGAATTTGAAAGAAAAAGAAAAGAGAGAAAGTAAAATAGGGTTTGGCCTTGGTTGAGCAAAATTAAGGTATGTAATTTGTTCGGTTTTTGATAATTTCTACATTTTTGTAATCGTTGTTTCGTGCTCTACAAAACCCATGCTTAAATTTTTTGAATTGATGATGAATTTGAAATGTTCCATTGATGATTTTGCAAGCTTTGTGATGTTTGAAGATGAAATATGAAAGATATGTGATAGGTTAACATATTTTGCCTTTGGATTTTTGATGAATTTGAGTAATTTGGACTTAATTGAGTAAATAATACTTTGAGGGACTAAAATGTGAAATAAATGAAATGTATGGAGTTGTATGAACTACATGAACATTCGGCTAAGCATGGGTATATAGAGATTTTGTGTATTTTGTGATTTTCTGAAATAAGGACTAAAATGTCAAAATGTGAAAATGTGGGGGCTAATTTGTAAATTGCCCTAAATATGTATTTTTGGATTAAATTAACTGAATTGGTGAATAAATGGGTTAAATTTGAATATGTTTAGATCAAGAACCGAAGAAAACGAATTTAGATCTAGGAAAGTCGAAAGTAATTGAATAGCCGTTCATTTTCGTTCTTTCCGTACGAGGTAAGTCTATATACCAATAAATGTATTTGTATTGATTTATGAATGTTCATATAAAATTTCATTGTGATGAATGTGTACGAGATGATAACTATATGAAATCCGAGGAAGTAATGACAATGAATCAATGTCTGAGAAGTCCCGTACGAACCTAGGAATAGATAGGATTACATATGTCATGACATAGGTTTCCGATATGTGATATCGTGTAAGACCACATCTGCGACGTTGGCGTCGATTTGAGATTTACGTGTAAGATCATGTCTGGGACATTGGCATCGTATTGATTCGTGTAAGACCCTGTCTGGGACAGTGGCATTGATATTTGGTTACATGTAAGACCACATCTAGGATGTTGGCATTGTACGATTATTCCGAGTATTCCGAGTATCCTATTTGATTCTGAATGGTTCAACGGGCAATTCCGAGAAAACGAAAGGCTATGTGAAATGTGTAAACAAATCAGGTACGTTTGAAAAGTACAATATGTATGTGTGTGGAAGGTAAGCATAAATGTGAACTTACCTAATTGAGATTTGTGCATAGATTGTGGATACAAAATGTGATATATGTATGAAAAAGTTATGATCTATGTTGTATATGGAGATGAGTTGGCTAGTAAGATATGGTTAAACAAATGAGCCAAGATGGAATTAAGAATTTGCAATTGTCATATATGAATGATCTTGTGTTTGATATGATATTAAATGTTTATATGTTAAGTTTATTTGTATATGGCTTACTAAGCTTTTGAAAGCTTACTTTGTGTGTGTTTGCTTTGTTTTATAGATCGTCAAAGCTACTGAGGGCTCGGGGATAGTCGAGGATTGCCATCACACTACTTAAATCATATTTTGGTACCTTATGAATATGTATATATTAAGTATGGCATGTATAGTCTAGTTGATATGGTTATGTTTGAAAGGGTGTTTAGTTAGCCATGTGATATGGCTAGATAATGACATTATATAAATGATTAGTCATATCTTATGATGTTTAGTTTTGGTATGGCTTGATGGAAAATGAAATGGTCATCTGAATAGTAAGCTTATTGATGCATAGTTAGCATATTATTGATGGTAAGTTTGTGATGGATAATACTTTGAAATACTTGTGGTTATATTGATTTAAATAGTTCCTAAGTTGGAGTGTTTGTGATATTTATAAATGGGTAGAAATGATGCACAATTTGATATGTTTTGGTTGCCATTGATGTATGGAAAGATGCTTGTATGTGCTTGTAGGGATGACCCAATGTGTGGGTGGCATTTTGTCCTTGCAAATGGCCTATAATTGCCCACACGGTTGAGCACACGGGCGTGTGGCCCGACTGTGTCCCTCGTGGCTATATTTCAAAACAAGTCAGACTCGACCTCGGGCTGGACACACGGGCGTGTGACTGGCCATGTGGTGCAAGTCAGTAGCGACCACGGGTGAGGCACACGGGCGTGTCCACGACCGTGTGGACAAGTCAATATGTATGCCCTATTTTGACACGACTTAGACACACGGGTGTGTCTGAGGCCGTGGGAGGCACACGGGCTGCCCACACGGGCGTGTGACCTCTGTAACTTAGAAAAAAAATTTAAATTTTTGAGAATTTTCGTATGTGTTCGATTACGTCCCGGCCCTATTCCAAAGCATGTTTAAGGTCTCGTTGACCTATTCCAGGGACACTTGGAGTGGATTCTTTGAATAATATTATGAAATGTTTGTAAAAGTTTCGGTTTGTAAGGTAATGCCTTTAACCCTAGACCGACGATGGTTACGGGTTAGGGGTGTTACATCCTGCTTATCAACAAATTCAACATGAATGACAATAATTACTAAATAAGTAATTAATAAATCAGTAAGAATAATTCAACATGAATGAAACTAATACAAGATTTAGAACTCAGTTAATATTGCAAACAAATTCAATGGAAATTAATAAGAACAATATATGAACTATGGAAGCAGTAGGGGAAGCATGGTCATATATACCGAGCAAACAAATGGGACGACGATGATTAAAGGCTGGAGCAGAAAAGCTAACAAAGAAAGTGGGAGACGGATGGGCAAGGGCACTGGGTCATTGAATTGACGAGTATTGGCAAATGAAAATTTTGTTATATAACTTGTTAGTAGTGTTAAAAGAGTCTAATATTTTATCTAAAAAAACATTAAGCAAAACATTTAATCATCAAATAATAAGAATAGTCCAAATAACCAGCAATGCACAGCAAAACATTGAGCAAACAAATCTAACATGAATGATAATAATTAAGAAATCAGTAAGAACAATAAACATGAATGACACTAATACAATATTTAGAATTCAGTTAATATAGCAAACAAATTCAATGAAAATTAATAAGAACAAAATTTATGAACTATGGAAGCAACAGTGGAAACATGGTGCATATATACCGAGCAAACCATTCAACAAATTCAACATGAATGATGATAATTAATAAATTAGTAATTAATAAATTAGTAAGAACAATACAACATGAATTGTAACACCCCAAACCCAACCTAAACGTTATGGCCGAATCTGGCGATGTCACATGGAATGGAATTTGAAATCGAATTATCAAGTTAAAACCGTTTTCGTTTGTTAGCTTCTATTTATCTCTTGTCAATTTTAAAATTGTTTACTCGTTAATTTCATTCGCTTAAAAACATATTCTGTAGCGGAAGCTTTTTAAATCGTGATATTTTAAGAAAACTATCCGCGTTTAGGAAAAACATTATGTTTAGTAAACCGAGTTTTCGTTGCAGTTCAGAAATTCATGAAAATAGTTAAAAATCCCAAAACAAAAGCAAACAGTCCAAAATTCCAAATTACATCAAAAATTACTCCAAAAATAATAGGAATTAAAAACCTTAAATGGAATTA
This sequence comes from Gossypium australe, assembly GCA_005393395.2. NCBI lineage: Eukaryota > Viridiplantae > Streptophyta > Magnoliopsida > Malvales > Malvaceae > Gossypium > Gossypium australe. Next base: position 35,429,592 of record CM016616.1, on the reverse strand, counting down.
AATTTGTTCAATAGTCATGTGGTCACCGTTGAGTCCTCCGCCGCACTGATCCGTCTAAGTCTAGGGATTACCTGTACAAATAAAACAGAAAAGGGGTGAGTTTACGTAAACTCAGTATGTAATCCCCACAGAAGACAAGCATACAGTCAAACTACAGTCTATCACAACAAACAGTCAAATGCAGTATGGGCCTAAGCCCATTTCAGTTTCAGTAGCAGTTTGGGCCTTAGCCCATTTCAGTTTTAGCATCAGATATGCATTAGAGCCTAAGCCCATCACAGTAACAGTATCAAATATACATTAATCAGTAAACAGAGTCCTACCCAACCAGCCTCTACACACCATCTCCGTCCATCCCTACACTCCATGTGGGGTTTAAAACACCCACCCATCTCTACACTCCAAGTAGTACCGAATGCGGCACATAATCAGTAAATTGCTGCTAAGCTGCCAGATAATAGGCTTAAGAGCCTTTCAGTACACTTCCTCCAAATATTAATATCCCAACCCAATGCAATGCAACATACAGTATATGACATGCTAGTACATGAATATCTGTAACATCCCGATTTAGACCCTAGTCGGAACAGTGGTTCAAGACCATAAATCCGAGGTCGTAAAAATATTTTAATGATATATTCTGTGTGAATGATATGTGACATAGTCTGTGTGAAAATTCTGTGTGATAATTTGATCGTTTGTGTGTTGAATTAAGAGAAAGGATTAAATTGCATAGAGAGTAAAATGTTATGTGTTGAATTGTGAGTACTTAAATGTTGATGGCTTTTTAAGGAGGAGGCCTTATATTGTTAATGAACCATTTTTAAGATAAGTGGAGTGTTAAATGACAAACTAGCCTTAAAATGTATTTGTTTTATATGTTTTATTAAAGGGCAAAATTGGTAATTGTTTAATAAGTTATTATTAATGAAAAACAAAACAATTTGATGGCTATTTTCTCTTCTTTCTTCCACCGAAACTAGAGAAAGGAGATAGCCATTGGAGCTTTGTGATTTTTGGCACTTACTTAGCTTAATTCAAGGTATGTTTGAGCTCGATTTTTGATAATTTCTACATTTTCGTAATATTGCTTCGTGCTCTAACTAACCCATTTTGTAATTTCATGAATTGATGATGTTATGTGATAAGCCATTGATGAACATTTAAGCTATGTGCTAGTTAGTAGTAAATATGAGAGCTTGGTGTTGGATTAACATGTGTTGTTTTTGAATTTTTGATTAATTTAGCTAATTAGGGCTAAATTGTGAAAATAGCAAACTGAAGGGTTAAAATGTGAAATAAATGAAATGTGTGGGTTTGTATGGATATTAGTAAAATTCGGCTAAGCTTGTGCTAGGTGGAATTTGGTGAATTTGATGATTTTGTGAATTAGGGACTAAAGTGTTAAAATGTGAAAATGTGAGGGCTATTATGCAAAATGTCTTAAATGTGTGTATGTGGGCTAAATTGAATGAAATGGTGATTGAATGGATTGATTTTAAATGTGTATAGACCAAGAGAGAAGAGGTTTGGATCGAGATCGAGGCAAAGATAAAGTGCTCGATTAATCGACCGTATCGATAGTTCGACGTCCGAGGTAAGTTCGGACATAACACCTGTATTTAGCTATGTTTAATGCTATGAAATAAATTGTATGATATTATTACAAAGTGAATGCTATGTGTACGTATTCGAAAACATGATCGGGATAAACAGCACTGTATGTGTGCGGAGTAATTAAGCTTCGGCTTTATGGTTGGCACTGTGTGTGCGATGCCGATTTAAGTTCGGTTTGAGATGGATGTACTAAGTGTACGATGCTAAATAAGTTTCGGCTAGCTATTTAGGCACTAAGTGTGCGAATGAATCGAGGAAGAAACGAATGTGGATTGAAATGAATCGTGATTATTGATTAGCAAGAGTATTTGACAACTAAGTGTTGGCTAAGGTAGGAACCTATGTGGTTGGTGAAACTATGATAGTGGTTGGGGATGAGTTAATTGAACATGTTGGTTGTGATTGGTATTATATTTGTGATAGTAAAATTAATCTATGTAATGACATGTTGATATTATGTATTATGTTATGAACTTACTAAGCTTTATAAAGCTTACTGTGTGATTTGTTTCTCTGCTTTGCAGTGTCAGTAAAGCTAGCTCGGATCAGGGGATCGTCAGCTTCTCAGTCACACTATCGGCAATCTATTTTGGGGTATTTTGGAAAGATGTACATAGTTAAAATATGACATGTATAGGCTGGTCATTTGGATCATGTTTAATGTTTGTAAGTAGCCATGAGATGTGGCTAGATATGTGCTAGTTTTAACATGAATGAACTTGTTATATGTGATACATCTTTTGGTATGGTTTGTGGGTTGAGAAATTGATTATTGAATGGTAACTTTGTGTTGATTAAATGCTAGCATGAATTAGTGAAATTGAAAAAGGAATGATGTTTGGAAGGGAATGTATTATGCTTGTGATGAAATAAGTTTTGGTAGTGAAATTGCCATGGTTGGAATTCGTATTGAAAGCATAGATTGAATAGTCATATTGGTAAGTTTTTGGTTGCCTTGTGAGCATGATATGTTTTGGTATGTGTTGCTTATAGGTTTGACCCTAAGTGGATGGCATTTTGGCCTTGCAAAATGGCCTATAATGTCACACGGTCTAGGCGCACGGGCGTGCCTAAAGACCGTGGGTGAATTGGCAGGATGTAGCTTAGTAGCACACGGCCTTGACACGGGGGTGTCAGCTAGCCGTGGTGCACAAGTCAGTAGCTAGCCACGGCCTTGGTACACGGGCGTGCTTGGTGGCCGTGGTAAGGAAGTCAGTATATAGCCTATTAACACGGCCATGGCACACGGGAGTGCTTAGTGACCGTGTTGATATAGTCAGTATATGGACACGAGAGGACACACGGGGGTGTCTAGAAGCCGTGGAGGGCACACGGTCTCCTCCCACGGGCGTGTATCCCCTGAATTTTAGAAGAAAATTTTTAATGTATGAGAATTCCTGTGTGTATTCGGTTTAGTGCCCACCCCTCTTTAGTATGTAAATTAGGTCTCGTAGACCTCAATAAGGGACACCATAATTGTAATTGAATGTGATTGATGATTATTGACTTTGTGTCGTAAATGGGTTGTGGAATGATTCCATTGTCCGGTAATGCCTCTTATCCCTATTCCGGCGACGGTTTCGGGTTAGGGGTGTTACAATATCAGTTATACATACAGTTTAGTATTCATTCATATAATCATCATGCTCAGCACATACTGTAGTGCCCCGGTTTTTGCTTAATTTTGGCTTTTGTAATTTTGGCATGAATGAGTGTCTGCTTCAGTGGTTATGTGTACTGGGGGTGTGTGGGAGGTCCCAAGTTCAAGTCTCAACTTGGGTGAATTTTGGTATTTTTACGAATAAAGCCCAAACTCTGTTTAGTAGGCTTATAAGTTAAAGTGTGTAAGTAATTAACAGAATGGGCTTGCTGGTCTGGTGGCTAAGTGGAGTGTTGAGGTTGTTGGAGGTTGGGAGTTCGAATCCTTGCACAGGCAAGGGATGTATTTTTGCTGCCAGTGCCGCGTAGGTGTTTGTGTTGGACTAAAAATCTGATAGTAAGGAGAGATTTGGGGAGATGATAAGGGGAATATCAAAAAATCTGTTCACTTTTCCTCTCCCTCTCAAATTCGTCTCTCCTTTTTTCTATTCAACTTTTCTTTCTCAAAAATCCTGCCGAAGTTTTGTTCTTTTCCCTTACTCAATTATGCAATTTCACCTCCATCGGTGTACCTTTTGACTTTGTAGGTTCTGGTAAGTGGGGTTTTGCTTGTAACACCCCTAATGTAACACCCCTAACCCGAGACCATCGCCAGAATAGGGTTAAGAGGTGTTACTGAACAACCACAATAATTCACACCCATTCCACGACACATAGTCTATCATCAATCATACATACTCAAATACGAACTTACAGTCCCTCATCTAGGTCTACGAGACCTTAATCAAGTGTTAGAAAAGGGTCGAGACTAAATCGAACACTAATGAAAGTTTTCAAATTTTCAATATTCTTCAATACTGTTGAGGTCACACGCCCGTGCAATCAGGCCGTGTGCCTCACACGGTCACCAAACACACCCATGTGTCCAAGCCGTGACAAAACAGAGCATGTATTCTGACTTTTCCACACGGCCACCAGGCACGCCCGTGTGCTAAGGCCGTGTACTCTTAGGCAATATACTGACTTATTCACACAGCTACTAGGCACGTCTGTGTACCGTGGCTGTGCATATTTGGGCTAGCTACTGAATTTATCCCACGGTCACTAGGCACGTCCGTGTGCCATAACCGTGTACACAAAACAGGCCATTTGCAAGGCCAATTTGCCATCCACACAAGGATTTACCAACAAGCTTCATTACAATGCCAATTCATGCTTTTAAATGCACTCAAATATACCATTTCATGCACTCAATAACCATCAACATTACCACCTACTTCCATGCTCATTATCATCACAAATAAGTCCATTCAAAGTGACAATTATACATCTCAAAGCATATGAAGTTCAAGCATCATATAATCCATACCAAAATTCATCTTCAAATCACATATTTCATAATCAACAAGGTCATGAAATTTACCACATTCATAGCTCATTCATCAATTCTACATCATTAAACTTCCAAGCCAACTCACATGGCAAGGATTAAACATTTCAAGACATATCTTAACTTCTAGTCTATACATGCCATATTTCAACTATATACATCTTTCCAAAGTACCAAAATAGATTGCCGATAGTGTGATAGAGATGCTGACGATTCCCGGATCCGAGCTAGCTTTACTAACACTGCAAAGCAGAAAAACAATCACACAGTAAGCTTTCCAAAGCTTAGTAAGATCATAACATAACACATTTAAATCAAAACAAACCATCACATAGATTATTTCACATCTATATATATATATATATATATATATATTGTACCATCCAAAACTAATATGCTCATTTAACTTTTCATAATCTCATTCATAGATTCACCAACCACATAGGTTCCGAATGTACCTTAATCAACACTTATTTATCAATTGCATTTGCTATTCAATACTCACTATTCCATTTCAATCAACTTTCGTATCTTCTCCGATTCAATCGCACAATTAGTGCCCAAATAGTTAGCCGAAGCTTAATTAGCATCGCACACATAGTGCACCTATATCAAACCGATCTTAAATCAGTAGCACACACACAATGCCAACCACAAAGCCAAAGCTTATATTATTTCACACACACAGTGCTAATCATCTCAGTCACATTTCTGAATACGCACACTTAGTGCCACATAACTCAAGCTCTCACATAACATTCACATTTCAATATTATCATACCACTCATTTTATAGCATTAAACATAACTAAGTATATCCATTATGTCCGAACTTACCTCGGACATCGAACTATCGAAACGGTCGATTAATCTAGCACCTTATCTTTGCCTCGATCTCGATCCGAACCTCTCCTCTTTTGGTCTCAATCAAGAGTAATAATGGCCGAATATCACAAGCTATAAACCCTTCTTTTTCTTCTCTTATTTTCGGTTGAAGAAAAGATGATAACCATGGCTACTAATGTTTTTGTTTTGTTTTATTATCATAAATACATCAATTACCTTATTACCCCTTTTATTATTAACCTATTTCCACTATCCATTGGTATTCTTGTCCATCCACCATCCACTAACTAGATAGTGGTTTAATTACCTCATAAGGCCTTCACATTGACAAAACAACAACAATTAAACACTTAGCAATCAGCACACAGCTTTTACACTTTACGCGATTAGGTCCTTTCTCTTAATTCGACACACAATTGATAAAATTACCGCACAGAATTTTCACACAGGCTATATCACATATAATCAACACCAAAAATATAATTAAAATATTAATCCAACCTCGGATTTGTGGTCTCAAAACCACTGCTCTGACTAGGGTCTAAATCAGGCTGTTACACCTAACCCGTAACCATCGCCAGTCTAGGGTTAAAGGCATTACCGGACAAATCGGATCCTTTTTTTAGACATGTCATAGCATAATTCAACAAAGCAAATCAAAGTGTCCCTTAAATAGGTATTAAACATGCTTTAGAAAAGGGTCGGGACTAAACCGAACACATACGAAATTTTCAAAAATTTAAAATTTTTTTCTAAGTTACAGAGGTCACACGCCCGTGTGGGCAGGCCGTGTGAGCACGCCAGTGTGTCTAAGCCGTGTCAAAACAGGGCATACATATTGACTTGTCCACACAGCCGTGAACAGGCCCGTGTGCCTCACCCGTGGTTGCTACTGACTTGCACCACACGGCCAGTCACACCTCCGTGTGTCCAGCCCGTGGTCGAGTCTGACTTGTTTTGAAATACAACCACGAGGGACACGGTTGAGCCACACGCCCATGTGCTCGACCGTCTGGGCAATTATAGGCCATTTGCAAGGCCAAAATGCCACCCACACTTTGGGTTATCCCTACAAGTACATACAAGCATCATTCCAACACTTATAGCAACCAAAAACATACCAAATTGACCATCTATTTTACTCATTCAAGAACATTTCATCACAACATCTTACATGCCAACTAAATCACAAGTAAATACAAGCAAGATTCATCCACAACTTACCACAATAATAAGACATCTTCTCATCATTGATATACCAAACTTTGCATCAATAAGCTTACCATTACCTTGACCATTTCATTAGTTATTAAACCATACCAAACAAAGCATCATATAACATGACTACTCTTTCATATCACAACTATTTCTCTAGCCATATTACTTGGCTATACACATAACTTAAACATAATTTAGAATGACTAGCCTATACATGCCATACTTTAGTATATACATTTTCAAAAGGTACCAAAATAAGATTGGGTAGTGTGATGATGATCCTCGACGATCCCCGAGCCTTTTGTAGCCTCAACGATCTATAAAACAAAGCAAACACACACAAAGTAAGCTTTCAAAAGCTTAGTAAGCCATATATAAATAAACTTATCACATAATCATTTATAAGCATAGCAAATCAAATTCATTAATATATTTTCATTTCAAACACATAGATTTCTCTTTGGCTCAAATGGAATTGCCATTGCTTACCAACATATCACATTTCAAGCATCTCTTTTGCTCATATGTCAAACATGCATGTATCACACTTTATTCAATGCATCTATGTACATATTAACTCACCTTTCATGCCTATTCAAAACATATACATCAAACGTACCTGAAACAATTATACTATTCTCATAGTCTTTCATTTCTCGGATTTGCCCATTGAACCACTCGTAATCAAATAGGATACTCGGAATACTCAGAATAATCGTACAATTCCAACGTCCCAGACGTGGTCTTACATGTAACCAAATATCGATGCCACTGTCCCAGATAGGGTCTTACACGAATCAAATTCGATGCCAATGTCCCAAACATGGTCTTACACGTAAGTCTCAAATCGATGCCAACGTCCCAGACGTGGTCTTACACTATATCAAATATCAGAAACCTATGTCATGACATATAAAATCATATCTATTCCTAGGTTCATATGGGACTTTTCGAATATTGACACATTGTTTATATTACCTTGGATTTCATATATTTATCATCTCGTACACATTCATCACAATGAAATTTCATATGAACATACATAAATAAATACAAATACATTTATTTGTATATAGACTTACCTCGAATTCGGAATAAACGAACGATTTTGACTACTCGATCACTTTAGATCTCCCTCGATCTAATTCTGTTTTCTTTGGTTCTTGATCTATACATATTCAAATTTAACCCATTTATTCACCAAATCATTCAACTCAATCCAAGAACACACATCTAGGGAAATCTACAAATTAGCCCTCATATTTTCATATTTTGACATTTTAGTCCCTATTTCACAAAATCACAAAATACGCAAAATTTCATGTTACCCATGCCTAGCCGAATTTTCACAAGCTTCATACAAGTCCATACATTTCAGTTATTTCACATTTTAGTCCTTCAAAATATTACTTTCTCAATTAAGTCCAAATTACTCAAATTCATCAAAAATCCAAAGACAAACTATGTTAATCATCAAAAATCCATCAATATTCAATCATCTATTAAGACATGGGTTTTAAATTATTCGAAGCAACGATTACAAAAACGTAAAAATTATCAAAAACAGAAACCAAAACCGAAACCAAAACATACCTTAATTTGCTTGAACAAAGGCCAAATACCTAGCTTGGTTTTCTTCTTTTCTTTTCTTGCTATATTCGGCCAACAAGATGAATAATTGGCCATGTTTTTATGTTTGTTTAATTATAACATATAATATTAATTCATTTACCAAATTAACCTTATTATTAAACATATAAAACATATAAATACAAGGCCATTAATGTCCATTACCATCCACTCACTTATAAAATGGCTTATTTATTTCATAAGGCCACCAGATTTATAAAGACGTAACACATAAGTACTTCTAACACATGGCATGTTAATTTTGCATTTCATACAATTAAATCCTTTTTCTCAAATTAAACACACAAACAGATAAATTAAATCACAGAAATTTCACACATACTAATTCACATACTGTAAACACAGAAAATAATATTAAAATATTTTTTGACCCGGATTTATGGTCCCGAAACCACTATTCTGACTAGGGCCTAAACCAGACTGTTACATTGCTCTCTTTAACTTATGTTTTTTCCAACCATGATTTGGGGGTTTTGACGTTTGCCAGCAACATCTCGCGTGGATTAAGGGTCTCATCGTGCAATTGTATAATCAACTATTTCGAGGTGTTCGGGTAAGTTTTCGTCGCTTAAGGGATGTTCTTCTCGTTTCGGATTCGGTTTTAGTTCGATTGATTAAGTGATAAACTAAGTGAAATTGGTAAACTGTAGGTTCTGGAGTGCTCGGGGGTTATCTTAACATCAATCGAAACCATGTGTGTACTCGAAAATGCAGAAAATGAGGTTTCAACGAAAGCGGAAAACCCTTCTGTCGACTCCACATGGGCGTGTGGTAGGCCGTGTGCAAGACTGTAAGTAACAACACGGCTGTGTGATCGACGAGCCCGGTCGTGCGCTGCCGAGCGAGGCCGTGTGTGACACACAGGCTCGACTAATTGGGTCGTGTGAGCCACACGGGCATGTGGGATTCTGGGCCAGGCCGTGTGATCCACACGGCCAAGGCCAATTTTGGTCGTGTGGGCCCACACGGGCAAGCCACATAGGCGTGTGAGCCCATTTTTCTGAAAACTCTGTAAGGTTGCACGGGTCGCCGAAGTTGACTGTGGACCTACCGTAGGGTCGATAAGCAATACTTAGACCCCTAAATGATTGATCTACCTATCTGATTTCGGTACTAAGCATGTATGCTGATCTGAATATATATACATATATATGAGTTTTAGTTGCATAATAGCATGTCATTCTTGTATGTTGCATTGCATCGAGGTGGGTTGATTATGATTGGAGGAAGTATCTGAAAGGCTCTTAAGCCTGTTATCTGGTAACTCAGCTGCAAATTTCTGATTATGTGTCGCATTCGGTACAACATGGTGTGTAGGGTTTGGGGGGTTGATTTTATCCCTACATGGTGTGTAGAGGTTGGTGGGTAGGACTCTATTATCTGCATATTCTGTCTAAAATGGGCCAAGGCCCTGTAATACGTCTGATTCTGTATTTGAGTGGGCTAAAGTCCACACCGTTTCTGTAATGGGCTCAGACCCAAACTATGAATTTTTGTCTGTTTTCTGATATGACTGTGTGTATGTTTTCTGTGGGGATTACACACTGAGTTTGCAAAAACTCACCCTTTTCTGTTTAATCTATTCAGGTCATCCCCAGTAGTAGACGGATCGGTACAGCAGAGGACTCGGGGGTGACCACGGTTCTGGACACTTATTTACGGTTTATTTTTAATTATGATTTGGTTATAATTGGGTAAATTTCATGTAATAAGGCCTTTTCGGATTTTCACTTAGATTTGGGATTATTATTTTATAAACTGCTAGCAGTAGGACAAGACCCGAGTTTTCAAAGTAAACAATTGTTTTATCAAATACACACGAACTTGTAAATTATTTTAAAAGCTTCTGCAACTTATAAACGTTTTGGAAATGGATAATGAATAATTAAATGACACGTTTTGACGAAAGCCTAAGATATTTACAAATGGTTTTAACGTAGTTAAGTTTTCCAAAGCACTATCATGTGCGCCGCCAGATTCGGTCATAACGTCTAGGCTGAGTTTAGGGTGTTACACATACATCATACATACAATTCACGCATTTAAGGGTCTAATTAGTACTTATCGACCCTACAGTAGGTTCACTTGGGCGACCCGTGCAACCTTAAAACACATTTAAATTAAATGAGCTCACACGCCCATATGGCCTGCTCGTGTAGGCCCACACGCCCGTGTGGCCCATACAGCCCAATTTGGCCTTGGCCGTGTGGATCACACAGCCTGGCCCAGAATCCCACACAGCCGAAATCAGTCTAGCCCGTGTGTCGCACGCGGCCTACCTGGCCATCACACGGTCTTGTCTTGCGGCAAGGCCTACCCTCATCGATCACACGCCCGTGTTATGGCACACGGCCTACCACACGGGCGACCACACACCTTCGAGCAAGGTTAAGGCTTTATTCAGAAAAAGACAAAAATTTACTCAAGATAAGGCTCGAACTTGGGACCTCTCACACACACCCCAAAACACTTAACCACTGAAGCAGATACACAGTTATGTTACATTTTAACAGAAACAAAAATAAAAATTTTGGGGCATTACATGAATGACACTAATAAGATTCAGAAACCGGTTAATATAACAAATAAATTCAATGGAAATTCATAAGAACAAGATTGAGATTTAACTAAACTGAAACTAACAAACAAACAATTAATAAATCAATAAGAAAAATCCAACATGAATGAAACTAATACAAGATTTGGAACTCAGTTAATATATAGCTAACAAATTTAATGGATATTAATAAGAACAAAATATATGAATTGTAGAAGCAGCAGTGGAAGCATTGTGCATATATACCGAGCAAACCAGTCAACAAATTCAACATGAATGAAAATAATTAATAAATTAGTAATAGATCAGTAAGAACAATCCAATATGAATCACTAATACCAGATTTAGAACTTGGTTAATATAATAAAAAAAATTCAATAGAAGTTAATAAGAACAAGATTGGGATTTAACTAAACTGGAACTAACAAACAAAAAAAAAACAGTCTGTAAGATCCAATAAACCTTTTCAATGAGGTCCAGAACATCCTAATTATCAAAAAATTCAACATGAATGACAATAATTAATAAATTAGTAATTATTATTAAGTGTAACAACCCAATTTTCAGCGGTGCTAGAAAAGGAAAAGGTGGTTTTGAAACCCTATTTCCATAAATTAGTTTTATAAATATTGGAGTTGGTATAAAAGAATATTAATGTTTGGTCCATCAATTTTGTTTATTAATTACTTAATTAAGAAATAATGATTAAATTGTAAAAGTTTTGTCACTATAGATTTTTAAATAGCTAAAGGTTCCAAATGGTAAATAAACCATTCTTTTCATCATTTAGTGGAGGATGATGCTAACATCCACTAATTTTAGTTAATTGTTTGTGAATAATGTTAATTAATTAAGGTTTAATGAATTAATTAAGTTTAATTAACTTTTAGTTACAATATAAAAGGCATAAGTTAGTGGAAAACTTTAAGCATCATCTTTATCTTTTTCTTCATGTCGTGAATTAACACAATGAAAACCCTTGGAAGCTTTCAAAGTTTTGATCCTCAATTGGTATGTTCAATTAAGTCTTTCTCTTGTAATTTTTATGTTATTGATGTCATGGGAGGTTGATTTAGCTAGCTCATGTACCAATTTGCAAAATTGTTAAAGTTTTTGAAAGTTGTCATTGTTGATTTCTTTCAAGAAATTGGTGTTAAGTTGATATATTTTAAGCTTAGATATGAAAAAAGACTAGATTATAATTTTTTTTGATTGTTAGTTTTGATCATAAGGACTAAGTGAATAAATTGTGAACTTGATGTGAAATTTTAGAATAATATATAATAGGGAGTCCTTAAATGATGTAATTGAAATCAGATTTAAAATTGAGGCTCAAAATTAAAAGATAAAGTTATTTTGGTTTTAGGGGTTAAATTGAATAAAATGTAAAACTTTAGGGTATCAAAATGAAGTTTCATAGGTTCATTCATATCATGAAATATTGTATAAATTTTTGGTATTGATTAATTAAAGGAATAATTTTATAGATCAAGAATTGAATTAAATCGATGATAATCAAGAAAAAGCCAAAATTATCTATTAGTCCCTAAAGATTCGATTATTTACTTTTTTTGACCAGGTAAGTTCATATGGAACTTACTGCTTTCTTTTTATCTCATGTTGATTTGAGTTCCATTTCGTTTGTATGTAATATTGTAACGCCCCAAATTTTAGGTCTAGAAGAAATAGGTTTTGAACAAGGGAACAGTTAGGAGACTGCTCATAAATATTTAGTTGTGCAAGAAAGTGACACAAATATATGTCTGCTTCAGTGGTTAAGTGCTCTAGGAGTGTGTGAGAAGCATGGGTTCAAGTCTTGGCTTTTGCAAAATTTTTAGTTTTGCTCTTATATGAATCTAGACACTGTCATTTAGGCCTTATAAATAATAGTGCTTGTTTTATGACAAAAAAAAGGCTTGTGGTCTAGTGGCAAGGTGGCGTGTTGTGTAACTGAGAGGTCTGATGTTCAAGTCCTGGGTTGCACAATGGAATGTTTATTTTGATGCTTGAGCTGTGTAGGTAGTGGAGTTGGACTAAAACACAACTAATGGAAGTTTGAATAGAATTTGAATGGAGTTTGAACTGGTCATGGAGAGATTTGAAGAAGGATTTTAGGAGAAAATCAAGGAGATGAGAGGGGAGGGAGTTTGTGCCGAATTTGGACTCTGGCACTCAAGAATTTGGCCAAGAGAGGTATACTGCTCATTTGGGTTTTTTTTCTCTCTTTGGCCGAATGTGGTAGGTTCTTTTGGCATTTTTTTTCTCTGCTCACTTTTTCTTTTTTGCATTTTTCTTTCTTTTCCCCTGCCAAATCCTCCTTTCTCTTCCCCTGCTCTCTTTGTTGTTTCTTCCCTTTCCTCTACTTTCCCAGACCTTGACCGAATAGTGTTAGGTAGTTTCGCATTGTTTTTTCTTCTAATTTGCTCTTCTTCCTTCACCCATTTTTGGTCAACTGTTTGTCGAATATTGCCTTTCTCACCCTCTTCATCTCTTCAATTGTGTTTTTGGCTTGACAGCTATTCTCTGAAGGTTCGAATTCCTCGAGGAGTGAAAAAGTTTCAGGTAAGATTAAAGTCATCGAAACCTTTCTCTCATCACTCAATCAAAGGTAAGTATGTAGGCTAGCATTCTAAAGTGTAGGCTGAATGCTTTCAGTGATTCTATAAGTTATCATATGTGGATTTAAACCACATGAATAAATAATCCTGTTAATAAAATCCATTTGTAATGCAGATATCCGTCAAAGAGACTGTAGTCAACCATCGTCGGTGGTATAAGTGGGCTAAGCCACATTTGTCAATTGAGGCAATTGTTAATTTTTAGTTTTAGTTAGGGGTATAAAAGAAGGGGATTAACCCTATTGTTCAGCAACTAATGGGAAGCCTTGTATGAATGTAGGTTTTGGTGCTCGTGGAACTTAGAGCAGTTGCGTAAATAGGTGTGTAATCACACTATCGTTTCTGTGAGTCGGCAAAAGCCAAAAAATTGAAAAGTCGAAACTACGGCATTTGAGGCCTCACGAGCGTGCGATCGCTCGTGTGGTAAACTGAGCCCACAAATCATGGGCGATAGATTGTAGAGGCCATTACGAGCGTTCTCGTGATCTTGGGCCTCGTTTGGCTGAAATGGGCCATGTGGGCCCGATGGGCTCGTGGGCTCCATACGGATAAATTCCACCAAAATGTGTGATAAATACTGGACTGGGTTGTATAGTTCGTATGGCTGTGGTTAATTCTGGGCCAGATGGGCCACACGAGCTGTGAGACCACTTGGGCCGAGTAATGGGCCTTGGGCCCATTTACACTGTTATGACCATTTAGGTTACTGAAGTCGCTCGAGGCAACTGCGGACCTTCTGAGAGGTCGATATCTGCACAGAGACCCCAAAGTAAGATAAAATGATCGAAATACCCCCATAGGATAAAATGACTGTTATACCCATAGGAGATGAAATGACTGTTATGGCCTTATGTTATGTATGACTGATTTGCTCTATGATATGTATGACTATGATTGAGCATGACATTTTGCATACACGTATGATATTATGTCACGACATATTGCATAGGGATGGGTTGTTATATTTGGAGGAAGTGTACTGTACTGATAAGGTCGCACAGGTCGCCCAAGATGACTGTGGACCTACTGATGGCTATATGCCGTTTATTTTACTGGCAGCTTTGCTGCAATGCTGTTTAGTGCCGCAACCGGTGCTAATCTTGGTGTGTCTGGCTGGGTGGGTCGATTTTATCCCCACATGGTGTGTTTGGTGGGACGGAGTGGTGTGTAGAGGTTAGATTAGGTAGGATTTTAGACTGCATATCTGCACTGATTAATGATATTGTACTGTTACTGATACTACATCGATTAATGATATTACATATTGTTCACTGCATGACTGATATCTGTTGCTGTTATGGGGCAATGCCCCATTGATTCTAATACTAAAATTGGGCAAAGGCCCTACTGATTACTGGCATTGTGATGGGCTCAAGCCCAATCATTTACTGTTACAGGAAAGGCCTTAGGCCCATACTGAACTGGACTGTTATTGTAACGGGCTCAGGCCCCAAACTACATTTACCTACTGTTTAATTGACTGCTTTCTTGTTAGGGGATTACACACTGACTTTTCGTAAACTCACCCCTCTATTTAACTGTACAGGAAATCCCCAGTCGTAGGCGGGTCGGTGTTGCGAGGGACTCGATGATGGCCACACAATCGCATCAACTTTCGTTTTTAGCTTTTGATTTATAAGTAACTAAATTTGGGTATTTTTATGCAATAAGGCCTGTTTAAAGTTATAAACTTTAAATTGGGGTTTTTATTTATTTAGTTTGATATAAACTGCTTGTTGTAGAAAAAGACGTGTTTTCAAAAGGTAATTGTTTTCAAAGACACCACGTTTTCGCAATATTTCTAAAAAACTTCCTCAATAAATGAGATTTTGAAAATTAATAACGTTTTAAAAGTGGTTAGCTTTTAATGATACACGCTTTGGAAATGAACAACCCGTTTTGGAATCACCGTTAAATAACAAAATGATTAATTAATTTTGAGGATTTCAACGACAACAAGTTTTACGCTAAACACTTGATTGTGACACCGTCAAATTCAGCCATAGCGTCTAGGTCGGGTTTGGGGTATTACATTTAGTGGTATCAGAGTCAAGCTGCAAAACTCGACTGTGGAACGGGTTTTTAAACTTTGAATTTCTAAAAGTTGCTTTTAAATAATTTGAAGTGTTTTGGAAGGATTTTCTAATTGTGTGGCACACTGAGTCTCCGCGCCGATCCTGTAAGTTCTCTCTGAAAACTGTACAGGAATTGATAATGTCATTTATATGAAAAAGATGCCTGAGTGAACTTAGTACAAGGTTAGGATATGTATGGCATGCCATTCTGGTTGTACACGTGATTAATTAAGGATTTTACCAGTTATTACGAGATCTAGCATTTGCTGCAGATCATCGAATTATATGTATCATATGTTTAGCTCGAACGGGTAACCTCGATATAATGTTAGCTTGTGTGAGTAACCCTAAAATACTGTCAACTTATGTGGGCATTACATTCTTGTATATCCGAGTCCATTTTACTATAATTCCATCGAGCGATGTTCAATTGATTGAAAATGAAATATAATTCATGAATTGAAAATGAAATGGTATTGATTTTACTTGACATATAGATTGCTATATGATTTTGTTTTAAATGTTAACAGTATTTACTATTTGAGAAACGTAACTGACGTATTTGATTTGTGGTGCTATTTGTGACGACCCAATTTCAGTGAAATCGAAACAGTGGTTTCGTGACCACAAATCCGAGCTAAAAAGAAAATTTTATTTTAATATTATGGCATGGTCTATATTATGATAGGAAGGTTGCATGAAAATTTTGATAAGAAAATTTTATTGATTTTGTAGTAAATTGATTAAAAAGGACCTGATAAAAAAAAATGCATTTTCGAGACTCCGTTCCGGTAAATCAGATTCATAAATATTTACGAAGCTAGTTGTATAGTTAATTAGGTTTTGATTAGGTGAATTTGACTTAATTAGGAGTAATTATGAAAAAGGGCTAAATTGCATAAAGGGTAAAAGTTTAATTATAGATTAAAGAAAGTTAAAAGGACCAAATAGGCAATTATACCAATTAAAAAGGTTGAGGCGGCATAACTAATAAAATTAAATTTTATATATTTTATTATTAATGATAAAGAATAATATTATATTATTATATTGTATTATATTATTATATTAATATAATATTTATCATTAATATAAAAGCAAATGAAAAAACATAAAATAGTAACAACGAAACAGGGGAAAGAAAGAAAGAAAAAGGAAAGGAAAAATAGGGATTTCAAGGGTTCAAACTTAAATTGGTAAGTCAGTTTAGCTCATTTTCTTGTGAATTTTGAGTTTTTATGATCCTAGAACAAAATACTACTTAGTATATGTTGAAATTTTGAAAGTTAGTAGATTTTTGGACATGGTTTATGTTGAATTAATTGATGAATTACGAGTTGAATTGGGAGTTGAATTGATAGAATTTCAAGTTAGAATTGGGTAAAGGATTAAATTGAAGAATAAGTTATAAGTTTTGTGTAATAGGGACTAAATTGTAAACTTGTGAAATTCAAAGAAAAATTCTAAATTTTTTGAAACATAAGTGCTGTAAATGATATATGGAAATTTTAGCTAGGCTTGAAACAAGGATTAGATTGCATGAATTTAATTTTTCGGGCCTAAGGACGAAATTGGAATTAATGAAAAGTTTAGGGGTAAAATAGTAATTTTGCCTAGAGTGTAAATTGAGTCTAAATGAATATAAAATGTATCAAATTTATGATTAAACTTATTTTTGTTGATCCGAAAAACTCAAATACGAAATTAGATCGAGGAAAGGAAAAAGTCTCGGATTAGTAGACTTTTATATAATTCTTGAAATGTTTGGATTGTATGATTATTTGATATGAATGTTAATTGAATATTTAATATATATATATATATATAATAATTGTATGTTCATTATGACTTGAGGAAAGGGATAAGTCCCGGTTGAATGAAGGAAATTCGATGCAATATTGTAAAGGTGATTCTGCATATGTTGCAGATAAGATTTAGCTCGGATGAGTAATCCTGATAAGTCTCTCAGGCATTATGAGATAAAGTTCCAGGAGTATAGTGATTGGTAGTATTCCGCATAAGTTGCGGACTACGTAACTCTGTGTGAGCATTGAGGATTGGTAGTATTCCACATATGTTGTGGACTACCGTAGCTCTGTGTGAGCATCGAGGATTGGTAGTATTCCTCATATATTGTGGACTACCGTAGCTCTGTGTGAGCATCGAAGCATACGAATTGCCCAAATGATTTAAAAAGGGTAGCTCAAGAGTTACGTACACTTTAAGTTTACTATACAAGAGTATCCATCGATACTCCAATAAATTCAACGGGCAAAACTTGGAAATGGTTAATAGGTTTGAATGAATTTCTCTTGAAAATGTACATGTGGTATGGAATTATAAGCAAGTATAAATTATGACATGATGAGCTCATCTATGTGATGATATTGTGTAATTGCTTGACTAGCTTTGATGATGAAGTTGTATGTGATAGGACAATGAATTATTTGTTTGAATGCATGCATGTTTGATTAAATTTAATGTAAACACTTGGTAAGTTAGTTTTTGGTTACATGAACTTACTTAGCATTAAATCCTTACTAGGTTTTATTTTCTATGTTTTATAGTGCTCGGAAGCTTAGGAAGGTTGGAAATAAATCGGAGCATCATCACACTATCAACCTACTCATTTTAGTATACAAAAATATTTTTATTTTGGTATAATGGCATGTATAGACTACTAGTATCAATGTAAATAATGAATTGGATGAATGTAATCTAGCCATTGGAATGGCTAGTAATGACTTGATTTTGGTATTTTTATAAAGTAAATTATGGTTATACATGTATGCTTGGTACATTTTGGGTTAATTAGATTTAACCATGTATGTTATGAAAATGTAAGATATGAGTTAAGATTGTAAGTATACATATCATGTTAAATGTTTGAAATTGGTTTGTAAATCATGCTTGAATTGGTTGGTTTGTATTAGGAAAGTTTTGTGCAGGTTTTGGATGAAATGGGTGAGAAATAGGGCTTGGAAAATAGCCTTATTTTGCCCACACAGATGTGTGACTCCTATAAGTAAGAAAATTTTAGAAGTTTGCAGAAAATTTCTTCGAGATCCCGATTAGTTCCGAACCGATTCTAATGCATGTTTTGGGCCTCGAGGGCCCATTTAAGGGACATTATGACTAATCTCGAGAAATGAATAGTGTTTGACTCTATTTATCTGAAAATGTTCTGTAAACTCTGGTAATGCCTCATGACCCTATTTCGGTGACGGATACGGGTTAGCGGTGTTACAATATTGCATGTATAGAATTGTGTTAATGTGCCAAGGGAAGTTAAGTTGGTAGTGTTAGAGTACGCCCGAAGACCAATCATGAGATGATTGTAATAACATACTTGTTTTACCTTACTTATTAATATAAGGCATTGACATTATTATTTTAGTTTCTTTTGTGTATATACATAAATTGTTTTATAATAATGTCCTGAGAATAATATGATTATTCTTAAAAGGCCCTTAGTCGATTATTATTGTGGGCTTGGAAAACAATAATGAATTAAGACTAACATGTAGTTTATTGATGACAAAGTGTTGTCATTGACATGGGATGTCAAACTCAATACATGAGTATGTGTGTTAGAGAACAACATATTGGACTGACTTGCGATGAGTATGTTTCTTGGATTATTATGTAATAGTCACAACATTACCCGTAGTGATTACTATGTATACGATCCTTAGACTTGAGATCATCATTATCCCAAAATCGTGAGTCGTATATTTTGATACAATCAAACACCCACCATAACTGGTTTTTCTATAAAGGCTGATGTTGGATATACCATAATCTATGTAGTAGGATATGGTTGATCAATATAGGATTTGTCCCTCCTACATAATAGGAGCAATATCTTAGGCCACTTGATTGAGTCAGATTAGAAATGCATGGCCATGCTCAAATAAGTTGATATGAGATATCATACTTATTTGTTTATCATAGTCTACTCAGGATATCAAGAAACATTAGATGGACTATGTAACATCCCTAACTCGTATCCATCGTCAGAACAAGGTTATAGAGCATTGCCGCTGATTACAGGACATTTTCACATTATTCGAGTAAAATACTATTCATTTCCTGAGAATAATCATAACGTCCCTTGATTGGACCCTCGAGGCCCAAAACGAACATTAGAACCAAAACGGGACTAAATCGAGATCACTAAGAATTTTTCTCAAGTACAGGGCTCACACGCCCGTGTGGTCTAGGGACACGCCCATGTGACCCTTAGACATGCCCGTGCTACACGCCGTGTCTTACACCGTGTAACTCTCTAACTTGTGCACACAGCCATGCCACATGCCCGTGTGCTAGGTCGTGTGGTTAATTTAATTTTCATAAAATAGGTGCAATTTTTATACGGCCAAGTCACATGCCCGTGTTCTAGGTCGTGTCTCTCATACGATTGAGACACATGCCCGTGTCTCTGCCCGTGTGTTCAATTTAGAGCATTCTGTTTCTAAATTTCAAGATGCAGGGGACACACGGCCAATTCACATGCCCATATGTCAGGCCGTGTGTCACACACGGTCATGACACTCGCCCGTGTGTCTACCCGTGTGGACGAAAATAGGTTATTTTCCAAGCCATATTTCTCACCCTTTTTGCCTTATACCTGTAATAAAACTTAAACATATTCTTATGGCCATATAAACATTCAACCAATGTGCCTTTAAGCACCACAATTTATTTCCATATCAATCTTATTCTCATATTTACCTAATTACAAGGTTCACATTTGTACATGTTGTATCAAATATGCTAATTTAATTCATTCATTCTTATGTCATTGTGATTTCAATCAATTAATAATTTTCAATCATATACTATGACATGGTCTTTTTATA
Source organism: Gossypium australe (assembly GCA_005393395.2). Classification (NCBI taxonomy): domain Eukaryota; kingdom Viridiplantae; phylum Streptophyta; class Magnoliopsida; order Malvales; family Malvaceae; genus Gossypium; species Gossypium australe. The sequence continues at coordinate 35,409,161 of CM016616.1, read as the reverse complement.
CATAACACCAAAGCATGTTCATAACTAGCCATTCCAATAGCTAGTCATTATCAAATATTTACATGCCATTGTTAGCCAATTAACCTATACATGCCATTATAACCGTAATTATTTTACCTTTTTCACTGAAATGAATTGTTGGATACTGTGAGTGATCTCCGCCAAGCTTTCAATCCAACGAGCATTCCGATTTACTATAAGACAGGGAAAAATAAAATGGAGTAAGCATATAATGCTTATTAAGTCTATATCACTTAGTAATAAACTTACCACCCATTCATCATCAAAATAAATACATAGGGTATAATCAAACCATTTAACCTCACAAGCCTTATCACACATTCTCATCACCCTTGTTAGTCTCATATTTCATATAAACTTCAAGAAACACATATATGAACTCATCAATATTTGGATTCACATGCACATATGTTTTTCCACATCATGTGTTCATATAACATGTATGCAATTTTCTTCATGGATTTCAGGTATACTTTATATTAATTCATCTCAAGTTCCAGTATATTTCTTGTCAGAACCTTACTCAATAATCAATTGAAGTATTGATAATCACTTGGGTTAAATGAACATATTCATCAAACCATTTCATGTTCATGTATAAACATTTCATACTTCCACGTATCATGTCTCAATTTTTAACCATTTATCTCAAATCCATATTTGCTCATGTCAGAACTTTGTCCGTTGAATTTATTTGAATTATCGATGGATACTCATGTAGTACACTTAAAGTGTACAAAATCATAATCCGTCAATTCATATCCAGTAGTACCTTTTAGGTACACTCTCGAGCCACATATTGTATAGCAGAATTACCAATCCAGGCTAAATTCTGTCTGTAACGCATATAATCTAAGGGCTTTGTCGGATTACCAGTCCAGGCTAAATCCTTTATATGACAAAGAATTCCCTATAAAGTCCGATCTGGATTACCAGTCCAGGCTAAATCCAGTCAATTAGGATTACCAGTCCAGGCTAAATTCTAATTGAAACATATGCTCGAGAGGCTCACTTAGTATTACCCATCCGGGCTAAATCCTTTCCATAATGAGATCAATGGATTACTCATCCAAGCTAAATCTTTTCTGCAACACATGTAGGACCTCATTTCATACGGGAAATCACCACTATCCATCGATATTCATTATTCAACAGGGACTTATCATTTATGGGATATTATCATTTATTGGGCTTTATTGAACATCTTTAATTTCATAAAATATATATATGATTTTTATATCATCACATACATATATACCATCACATTCATACAATTTAATTCAAGCATAAGAATTGTTCGTGTACATAAAATCTATTAATCCAACATTTTCTCATTTCCTTGTTCTAACTCCATATTCGGTCTACCCAGATCTATAAGAGTAAATTTAACATCAATTTAATGTAATTCATACTAAATTTAGTCCAATTTACAATTTAGGCAAAATTATCATTTTGCCCCTAAACTTTTGATAAATGACAAGTTCGTTCCTAGGCTCGAAAAATGAAATTCATGCAATTTACTCCTTGTTTCGAGCCTAATCGAATTTTTCATGTAATAAATTGAGATCACTAAGAATTTTTCTCAAGTAATATTTACAACCTATATATTTCATAAAAATCAGAATTTTTCCATGGATTTCACATTTTTACAATTTAGCCCATAAATCAAGTTTTCATCAAAATTCACTCTGTAAAAGTTGTTTATCTATCAACAACCTTTCATTTTCTACCATAAATTTCAAATTTCCAGTATAATCATCCATGGTAAAAATTCCATACTTTGATGTCCTTTCAAATTAATCCCCCAAATAGACAAATTAAGCTCTCCCGATCTCAAAAATATAAAAATTACTAAAAACGATACATGAATACTTACCTAATTTAGCCATGAAAGCTTGCTTTCTCTTTCCTAGGGTTTCCATGCATTTTTGGAGAAGAAAATGTTATAAAATGATGATATTTTCTATTTAATTATGATATCATCTTTTATTTTTCCAACTTTCCAATTTCATCAATTTCTTTATTTCTTTTTCCATGGGTGATTCATCCAAAAATATCTACTAACTTTATTTAATGGTCTAATTACCATATAAGGACCTCCACTTTTAAGTTCTATAGCTATTAATCCCTTTAACTATTAGAACTCAACTTTTTCAATTTGTGCAATTTGGTCCTTTATCAAATTAGACATGTAATCGGTAAAATTTATTTACGAAATTTTCACACGACATTATTGTCGTACTATAGATCATAAAATAGTATTAAAATAAATTATTTTTCGGACTCAAATCTGAGGTCCCGAAACCACTGTTCTAATTTCTCTAAATATGGGATGTTACAGACTACGAAAATGTGACTATTTCATGACTTGTATCCATTCTATAAATAAAGGACAAAAAGATTTAATACATGAAGGGTTAATCACAGAGAGGTTATGTCGAATCATGACTTCTTGTAACTTAGGTAGCAATGATGCATTGCTAGATGCCACTCATATTAGAATTGTTCTAGTATTGCTACTAACGTTACAAGAACCTACAGGGTCACACTCCATGGCTAAAACGAACGGAATCCAAACATAGTTGGTATTGTTTTTAGCTGTCACGTGCATTAAATTGTTTGTAGAATTAATTTAATTTGGCGGTTAAATATCGAACGAATTATATGTACACGTATGTTATACACATAATGAGAACATGGTTAAATTAATATATATATATATATGAAATTGATTCATATAAAATTTAACTAAATATAATTTACTGAAATCCTTGTTATAATTATTGTAATTATAATTTACGATCGAATATTATTATAACTATTATAATTGTAATTTTTCGGTCAAACATTATTATACTTATGGTAATTATAATTATTATATTCGGTTAATTATTATAATGAATTTTGATTCATATTAAAATATCAACTATTCCCGAATGAGAAAATATATGGTTTTTAAGAAAACCTAATATACTTGAAATAAAAAGAGTAAGGTCTAGCCGCCATTATATAGTGAATACTATCTGAAAAGTTTAAAAGAATTCTTGTCGTTCATTGTCACACTGGGTGGATTACGTAGAGGCCGAAACTTTTCGTAGTGGCTTGGAACCGACATACAATTGTGTAGTCAGTTTCACAATAGTTATCTTTGGTTTTCCAAATGATTAAAGGTAATCATTCATACCCTGCTGACCCGGTTCGTTCCTCGCACATGGATCCCTAGATGTGATTGCCAGATTTAATTTTTTCCGCATCGCCATGAGGTGTACCAATGTTCTTACAGGTAGCCTAATAGAATGATTTGTTATGCTTTAATGCTCAAGGTAAGCTTTAGTTTTCATATGAGCTTACTAAGCATCCTATATGTTTACCCCGTTTATTTTCTATTTTTCTTCGTAGATTGTCACTTTGCCGAACTCATCATGCTAGATTATCTCGGAGCTCGCACTATCACCAAATTGATAACTTTTTTATTATTTTGAGTCAAGGATTGTGGCATCTTTATAAGTGTTTGGAGTAACATTTATTATATATAAGTCTTTACAAGTTAAATATGGTTTTGAACTTGGTTTATATGATTTAGATGTTAGATTTGGTATATGGTTTAGAAATGCATGATTTGACATTTCTGATGCCTAATTGAATTGGTGTATTTTGATATATATGCTCGAGATATGTATGGCATATTAAATTGCATGTTTTAAAGTGAATTGGCATAGGTAAAGTTGGTATGGAATGACTTGGTAAATAAGTGATAACTGACATTGAATTGTTTAGGTTTAAATTATGTGCATGTAATGAATGTCTTGATGAAAACTTGAACATAGTTGTTTGAACTATTTAGAATGTTTTGGTAGGTTTTGAGACGATTGAGAATAGTATTTTGATGCATTTTAGAATGGTTGAAATGGAAACTTTGGAATAGGTATCAAATGACTCAAATTTTACCAAAAACAGAGTCCACGTCCTGATGAGCAACCTACCTCGTTGCAACGTCAACCGTTAGTGAGTCATGACACAATGTCGAATGGCCTGATGATGTGACGTGACAAACTATTTGGTGACATCACAATGTGTAAGAGATGATGCCACAACGTCGACCCTAAATTTTTAAAACTTTACAATTTGGTCTTATTTCACACTCGAGTTTTCAAAAAAGCTTCTATAAGCTTGATTAAGACTCAAGATTGTTTGCTAAACCTAAAATGAATGTGATTGATGTTTGAATGCATGTGAAAACGATTATTTTATTGTGAATTTTACTGTAGTTGCTCCAAAAATAAATGTAGCAACCTGTAGCTCGAACCTGATTATCGAATCAAGTGAGGGGTGTTAATTTCTAATATGTTTACACTATAAAATTTTGATGTATGGCAAGGAAAGAAAGTAAGCATTTGTGAAGGGGAAATTGCAACATAAACCCCTCTACCTTTTTTATATAAACTTTAATGGTATTTTTCAAGTAATATTTTTATAATTACTCCTTCCAATTTGCTTATATTCAACTATTCAAGTGCAATTTTACATAATAAGTCACCGTAAATCTTAAAACTATTTAAGAAAAAAAAGTATTTTTTTAAGTTTATAACTACTTTTAGAAATTAAATACACTATTAAAATTGAAATAGTATTTTTAAAATATAAATAATGTTACAATAAATTATTCAGTGGTCACAATATTTAAATTTAATTAGCAATTTACGTTCACTAATTAATAATTAAAACCAAGTTACAAACTATATATAAAAATAGAATTTGATATAATCTATTTTTAAAAATATTTATATTTTAAAAATAATTTGAAATTATTGTTTATTCAAATTCAATCTAATATTAATTATCATGCTTTTATAATTAAACATATATATAATTATGTTTTAATTTCATAAGCATATTATTATGGTCGTTTCAAGGGTCATTGAGACTTGATCATTAAAACATGTTTGGAGAGAGTTTAGATCCAAGGGTCATCTTGACTTGATCTTGGATGAAAGATTCTGCTTCAAGAGCCTTCTAGGCTTGATCTTGAAAAAAAATGAGTTTGGCCTACTTTTTGTCGATTGAATTGGATCGAAAGATGACTTCCTTCACAAATGGCTTTTGACCTCCTTTACGCATTTGAATTAGATCAGAAGATGACTTCTCTTTGAAACTAATATGACATTTGTTAGAATTTCTTTAAGTTATTCAATTTCTTCAAAGTTTCTACAAAGAATTTTTGGACTCTTGTACATGTGGATAGAGGTGTTCATGGTCAGGTTGGGCCTAAGCATGATATTAGCATGCTTTATGCTTGCCCAAGCCTGGCACGACTCAAAATATTGGTCTAAAATTTCGTCCAAGCCCACTCATATTCGCAAAAGACTAACCCAAGCCTATTTTAGGCCAGCCCATATTATTTTTTTTTTTTAAAAAATATTTTATTATTTTAATTTAATATTTAATAATATATATTTTTTATTGAAATTTTTTATATAGCCATCTTACCATTATTTTAATGTTTACATTATAGTAGTATTATATATTTAGTATAGGTTTTATTTTTTAATGTGTTATAAATTACATAATATATAAAAATAACATAATATAAAGTATTATAAACTTAAAAATGGATCGGGTCGGGCCAAGCTCAGGCCCTAAATGTTTAAGCCCAAGTCCGTCCCATATTTTAAACGGACCTAATTTTTTCCCAAGCCCATTTTTTGGGCCTAATATTTTTGCCCAAACTCTCTCAAATTTTAAGCGGACCTTCGGGCCTAGGCGGGTAACCCGACCCATGAATTGATCTACTTGTAAATGTGTTTTTAATGGCTTAAAGGTGACCCCCTTTTATAATGTTAGCCACTTAAATAAAAGAGAATTCTTGTAAAATTTAACTTCTTTGTTTAAGTGTATTACAAAAATTAAAATTTATTATTTATCTCTCATCAATTTAATTAATTAGAGACACAATAATAGTTAAAAAGAATATGCTTTCTTTATAAAATAGTTTTAAAATGATTTAATTCCTTAACTTGTCTCTTTATTAATTTAATTTAATTTAATTAGTGATAAACAATAATGACAGATGATGAAATTTAATTGGTCCAAAATTTCTCCTCTACACTATTATTAATGAGATGTTAAATTTGTGAAGTTTTTTTAAAAAAAATAATTTAATATAATTTAATTAATACATAACATCAACCTGTAGATCTTATTAGTGTTAAAATATTTTCCTATGTTTATTTGTGTAAAAGAAAGTTGATGAATGCAAAATCTTTTCCCAGTCAATTGCAAATTGAATTTGCAGTAGAACATTTTACAAACTTTGCCTAAAGCTTTAACCCGTCATAAGCTCTTCTCAAAATGCCATCACCTGCGCCTCTCATCGATACCTCTCCCCTCTTCGATGGCTTCACAAATCAAGTTTGTTTTCTTGACAAATCAACTAAGCATAGATTAACTTAAGGGTTTTTTCCTTGAATAATATAAAATAAATAAATAAATACGAAAATAGGACAATATGAATACTATTTACGAGAATAGGCAAAATAAACAGTGGAATACCGGTGCTGCCTAATCAATCGACGACACCACTTTATTTTTTTAATTATTTTTTTCGAGTGTAGCCTGATCAATCGGTGGCACCCGTATTTAATACCGAAAAATATGAGTATTTTTAAACAGCATACAAAAAAAAAGAAAATAATAACAATAATAATTTTTTATTAGTGTCGCCAATGTGTTAGGCCGCACCCAAAAGTTTCAAATTTTTAATTTTTTAAGTTGAAAAAAAATGAGTGTTTTAAATTTTTTTCGAGTATTAAAACACGGGCCCGTGACCAATGAATCACATCTGTGTCAACTGTCAGGCTGGTGCCGCCCTAGCAGATCAGCAGCACCAGCCTAACAACTGACGCAGATGTGACCCGTCAGTCACGGGCCTGTGTTTTAATACCTGAAAAGAAAAATTAAAACACCATTTTTTTTCATTTCAGCTTAAAAAATTTTAAAAATATTTTTTTATTATAAAAGGGGGTTGGTTTGGTCTCCCAACCCCCAGACATCCATTGTTGTTTCAAAAAAAAATTTTGAAGCTCTTCCCCCTCTTCAATTACAGTTTAGTTTCGAAGCTTCTCCTCTCCCTTATCAATTAAGTTTCTTCAAAAAAAATTATCATTTTAATTTTTTATGACAATTTATTTTTTTGATATGATTTAATTATTCTTTTTTATTATTAATTTATTAAGATTTTTTGTTCTATTTTTGCAGTTTCAAAAAAAATGGAAAATCATTTTTTTTGCAGCAATTCATTTCGATGGTGTTATTTTAGAAACAACAGTTGGTTGTATTTTTGAAACTCGCCAAAAAAACCAGGATGAGATCCAATAGGAATATGTCTGTTGGTGATATGAAAGAGAATGTCAATGAAAAAATTTTCCGGCGTTGTGAAAAGAGGATGACGAAAATGTAACAGCCCGTTTGCAGTGAAATTGAAACAGTGGTTTTGAGACCACAAATCTGTCGTGAAAATATTTATTTTATTATTATTTTAATATCTACAGCATCTTAGTAATATCGTATAAAAATTTCGTTAAGAAATTTTACTATTTGCATGCTTAATGCGATAAAATGGACTAAATCGTAAAAGGTATAAAAGTAGAATTCTAGTAGCTAAATGTGTCAAATGGCTATAGAACTTTAATTTAAGAGTCCTTATGTGGTAATTAGACCATTAACGAAGTGAGTGGACATTTATGGGCATTTTATCAAGTGATTTTAATGTTAATAGTTAAGGTTAATAAGGTAAATTATAAAATTAGCATAAAATAAAATAAAGAAAAGAAAGATATCATCTTTCTTCCATCTTCACCACCAAAATTAACCTTAAGAAAAGCCATTGGAGAAGCTTCAACATTCGGCCATCACTCTTTGTCTTGCATGTGAGTATTTTTCATCTCGTTTGTAATGATTTCGATGTTTTTAGAGTCGTTGTAGCTTAATCTAGCTAGCTTAGGGACTAATTTGTAAAATTTTTATAATATTCGGGTTTTTCATGAATGTATATATGTTGTTTGTGATGTTTGATGGAAGAAAATGAACCTTTGTTGTTAGATAAACAACTTTTGTAAAGTGATTTTGGTTGAAAATGTTAATTAGGGATTAAATTGAAAATGTGAGATATTCATGGTAAAAATGTGAAAATAATGAAATATATGAGTTTCTAGAGATCTATATGAAATTCGACTAGCATGGGTTAGGGATGAAATTGCATGAATTTTAATTTACGAGCTTAAGGACCAAATTGTAATGAAATTAAAATAATAGGAGAAAAAAGCGTAATTTTTCAAAGATATGGATTTGGATTGAATTGAATAGAATGATTATTGAATGAATTGAATTTTTTCATTTAGATTAAGATAAACCTCGGAGGGCTTTAGATTAGGGCAAAGATAAAGTTTCAGATTAATCAACTTCGTATCTGCATTTTTATCGTCGAGGTAAGTTCGTATGTTTAAATAACGTTTTAACATGTTTGATTTAAATGCTACTTTTTCATATTACTATATTATGTCTCTACGGAAAATCCAATGATTTTTAGACAACCTTTGAGCCCCGTTTGAACCTTAGGATTATATATGATACAAATGACATGTCATTAAGGTTACCATGTTTCAAGTGTTGGTCCTGAACGTCCTACTGGTGGTTGAGTTTTGGCATGTGTTGTGGATACTTGACAGTTTGTGTGAACAGTAGTATATAGCTACGTTCCAACAGACAGCTTGTGTAAGCAGACCCATTTATGGCTCGAGAGAGAGCATCGATGTAAAGGAAAAGGAAAAAAATGGTTTCGACCATATATTAGCACACAATGTGTGAGATTTCCGCATATCCGATAATATTCTAAGTGGTTCAACGGGTACACAAAAGGAAGGAACGGTAAGTGTTCTGATTGGCAATGTCATGAAAGTATGTAAAGGTAAGAGATGTTGATGATTAAAGTATGTATAGCCATATTCATGAAAAGTGTGAATGCTTATATGCTATGTTCATAAAAACTATTATATCATGTAGTGAATTTACTAAGTTATGTGAACTTGAGTTGTTATGGATGCTTAGGCTTGTGCCAAGCTATGTTGGATTAATTCATAATTTATTTTAAGCTTATGTATTGAAATGGTAAGCTTTGTTTATGATTTACGAACTTACTAAGCATTATATGCTTACTTTGTATTATTTTTCCATGTTTTTAGATAATTAGAAGCTCATTCAGGTTGGAAGTTTGTCGAAGATTCATTACACTATCCATCAGCTATATCAATAGATTTTGATGATTTTGAGTCATGGTTATAATGGCATGTATAGGTGTTTTATGTTTGATGAAATAGTCATTATATTTGGCTTGTAAATATGGAATTTTGGTTGGTGAATTAGTTGTTATGTTGGCATGTATATGTGGTTTTATAATTGTTAACATTTTGGCATTTTGGTGCTTAAATGGTGGATGTTGAAATGGTAAATTAAATGCATGCTATGAATAGTTCTTTTAATATGCTTGAATGTGGTCATTGTGGTATGGTTTGTTATGGAAATAGATAGTAATTGTTGAGTTGATAAATGGCTAATTTGCTATGTTTGGATGTTGTTAACATAGGGTCAATTTTGCTAAGGTTTTGTGATGATAGATGTTGAATGGCCAAATTAGTATATTTGAGTGTGATTTTGGCATGTGAACATTGTAGTAAGTTTTGGCAAAGATTTAGTTATAAAGATTGGTTGATTTATGGTTAAACTATGCAAGTGTATAAGCATGTTTGGTTGTAGTGATTGAGGTGCCTTTTAGGCATATTGGTTGAATGATTAAATACCATGATGATCTAGCTTGAATATGCATGTGTTTAGGTACATTTTGGATGCTTGAAAATATGTACATATGGCTTGTTTAAGTGATCATGCTTTGGGTGAAGGAAATGGTTTGAAAATAGCCTATTTTTCGTCCATACGACCTAATACACGGGCATGTATCTTAGCCGTGTGTTACCCACGGCCATGCGACATGGTCGTGTGTCCCCTGTAGGTTCCAAAGGGTTGCAAGTCAGGCAATTACACGGCCTAGCACACGACCTGGCACATGGGCATGTGAGGCCATTTCGAGAGTTATACGACTTGGCACATGGGCATGTGGCTTGGCCATATAACCCAAGTCAGAGAGTTACACAGGCACGGACACGGGCTAAGACATGGCCGTGTGTCCCTACTTCGAATGTCCACATGGCCGTGTGACTCCTGCAGTATGAAAATTTTGAACTTTTCCCAAAAAATTCTATATGTTTCCGATTTAGTCTCGATTCGTTTCTAAAATGTTTTTAGGGCCTCGAGGGCTCGTATAAAGGACAATATGTATGGGTTTGATTGATATTGTCATGTTTTATGATATCTTTGAAAATTGATTGTTTTAAATTTAAAACTTTTGATAATACTCCATAACCATATTCCGGCAATAGATTCGGGTTAAAGGTATTACAGAAACTATTCTATAAATTTCCAGTTTCGTCATATCCTATCAAATTTTCTGAGATGGAACTCCTGGACGATGACGATGTTGAGACAATGGTCACATTGTATTGCCCATCAGGGAGGTTGAACATTGAACCGATTCAATTATTTGCTGAGTTAGAAGACGCGAAGCCCGTTGAAAATGTAACACAGTTAAGTCAACAATATGGAGTTGAAGACCCGTGTACAGAGGTTCCCAGGTCGTCTGTGCACAGTTTTGACATCGATCTCAACATTGGATGTTCAAATCAATATCGGGTGATAAGAACTACCGATCAAATGTGTGTATGATAATGAAGGTGTCAGCTCGAACTTGGGCCAACCCCCCATCTCTGGGTGATAGGAACTGCCGGTCGAATGTGTGCAGGAAAGTGAAGGTGTCGGATCAGGCTCGGGTGGTGGAGGAAATTGTTGACTAAGACGGGGTTGTAGAGGATCTCGTCATTTCATATGGGGAGGGACTAACATTAATCAACCACTATATAAGTAAGGCAACCCATTCTTTACGTACCACTCCTAGTAGTCCCTCGAGGTAGTGAAAACAGGATAACATGAGATTAAATTAGGCCTTCTCTCCAACTAACGCCCAATTTTTTGCATGTTTCTCCTTCTTGTCAATTCCGTAAACATCTGTTCTCAATTGTATAGGAACGTTCGAAATATGTTGACTACACCCGAATTGACAAAGCACCCGATCCCCGACATACCATTCCACTGTTTGAAAATTTATAATTGGTGCGTCGACACACCATACCATTACGTCTACTCTAGCCGAAGGAGGACTGACGAAAGTAATGTTCAGCGCGATATACGACATCCACACGAACTGCACAAATAAACACATGATTAGTGTAACAGTCTGAATTTGACCCTAATCGGAATGGTGGTTTCGGGACCACGAATCCGAGTCCGAGAAATATTTAGATATTATAATTTGTGCTTACTATATGTGAATTAATGTGTGTGAAAGTCTCGTAGAAAAATTTTATCGTTTGTGTGTTTAATTTAGAAAAAGGACTTAATCGCGTAAAAGGTAAAAGTTGCAAACTATAGTGAAATGTACCAAATTGATTGTGGCTTTATAAATGAAAGTCCTAAAAGGGAAATTAGCCCATTATTCAAGATAGTGGACGGCATAGGACTAAATTACCCTTATATTATAAGTTAGTTTTATTATTATTAAAAGGTTATACTAGTAATTCATAAATAAAACATATTATATGTTAAATAAAACAAAATAAAGACCACCATCATCTTTTACATTGTTGGCCGAATATTGAGAATAGAATAAGGGTTAGGAAGCTTTGAATTTCGGCAATCAAATTGCTTGATTAAGGTATGTGTGATTTTCGGTTTTTGATAATTTTTACGTTTTTGAGATCGTTGCTTCGTATATTATCCGACCCATGCTTGAATTTTTGAGATTAGTATGTATGTGTGATTCGGCCATTAACATGTTTATGTGGTTTTTGATATTTGATGATTTTATATTAAAGATATGTTAAAGATTAGTATGTTTTGTATTGGAAATTTTAGTGAATTTGAGTATTTTGGGCTAAATTGCAAAAATGAATTTTTAAGGGGGCTAAAATGCAAAATAAATGAAAGATATGGACTTGTAAGGTCCTTGTGAACATTCGGCCCTTGAGTGTTGTAGTGAAATTTTGTGTATTTTGTGTTTTGTGCAATTAGGACTAAATTGTAAAAATGTGAAATAGTAGGGGTAAAATGGTATTTTGCTCATTTATGTGTTTAGGGACTAAATTGAAATGAAATGTACTTGAATGAGTTGAATTTTAATGTGTTTAGATCAAGAACAAAGAAAAATGGATTTGGATCAGGGAAAGACGAAGGTTATCAAATAGTCGGTCTGCGCGGTCCGTCGACAGTCGAGGTAAGTCCCTAAGCAAATATACTTCAAAGAATTATTTATGAATATAAAAAATGATGAAATTTAAATATTTTAAGCATAAATATATGAAATGGCCGAATGTAGGGGTATGACATTGGATTGAGTTTTATTTGTTGATAGTAATGTGTAATAGATATGCTCGGTTGTTATGTGAAAGTGTTAAGCATTACATAGGTTGTTTGAGATGCTAGTGCTGAGAAATGTGTATTGAACGATTTATTATGTTGTTATTCGGGCTTCGAGCCTAGCAGGCCTTGTGCCAGTGACTTATTTCGGGCTTCGAGCCTAGCAGGCCTAGTGCCGGTGACTTTTTTCGGGCTTCAAGCCTAGCAGGCCTTGTGCCGGTGATTTAATTCGGGCTTGAATGCCTAGCAGGCTTAATGCCGGTGTTTATAGTTTGGACCCTTGGTCTAGCAGGCTTAATGCTGGTGAGTAATTCGGGCTTGAATGCCTAGCAGGCTAAATGCCGATGATACGCTATAAGAGAAGAATTCGAGAATGAAATAAGGTATGGCATATTAAATTATATGTGTTAGAAGCTCGGGTAAGAGTTGGCTATTTGTATTAGTAAGAAATAAAGTAGCTCAGTTCATTACTATTTTACTTAAGTATGGTGTGATGAAGTGAATGATTCATTAAGTATTTATTTAGTGATAAAGATCTTATCATTATCAAGTATGAACATTTAAAATGTGTGAAGTTGTGATATGTATATATAACACATGGAAGATTCGGTTATAATGAAAAGATTAATGGTAAAAGTGTTTGAAAGTATTTGTAATTGATTTTGTTAGATCCAAAATATATGAATAATCATAATACTCAATGATTTGTTGGTATATGCGTTTATGATAACCAAGTACTAATATTTAGACCAAAGTATTATTAGTATTCGACTAAGCATAATTTTACATGTTGGAATGATTATATTCAATGCCGAAAGCATAGAGATTAATATGTTTAAATGTACTTTTATGGTATTAATATTTTCCTGAGACTTACTAAGATAGTAAGCTTACTTTGTGTGTTTTAATGTGATGTTTTATAGATTTTGGGTCAGCTACGAGCTCAGAGGATCTTCGGAGAAGTCAACCACACTATCAACTCTTTTGGTACCTATAATGTTTAGACTTTTGGTTCTTAAGGCATGTATAAGTTAGCTAGTCTTTGAAAGATATTTTGATAATGTATAAAAGCCATGCGACAGTGGCTAGCTCTTATGTTAATGTTTGATGTTATAAATCTATCCTTGGTGTGAAATGTGTGTATGTTTTGGTTGGAAATGAATGAGCATATGATATAGGTATACTTATATTTATAAATGTTTCATGCTGAATAGGTAAGTTTTATGACTTATATCTTTGAACCGATTTGGATTATAGGTAAGTTTTGAATAGTAATTAGTATTATGGTTGTTCGGTCATGAAATGAATCTATAGGTTCTGGAATATCTTTGTCATAAATGGGATAGTTGGTTAAAAGTATAGGTGCATGCATTGTATGTTCGTATATATATTATTGGAGTAGCTAAGTTCAAGTTAGAAATGCACGAAACTGTATGTTTAGATGTTATGTAACGAAATGAAAGAAATAAGGTTATATTATGAGTAATTCGTATATGTGATAAATTTATTATCATGAAAAGGAAATTTTATGAAGTTGGTTATGTTAAACGCGAACCCAGATTGATTCTTTTGTATGAGTATAGGCATACTATAGAGTGCAATGAGAGTTTATAATTAAGTATGTATGTGCATATAAGTTATGAAATGACTAAATGATAGTTGAATAAGTGATAGATGTATTTGTGTTATTAAATATGCATAAAGTGATAGGTGCAACTCAAACTTGTGTTAAACATTTGAATAGCATATACTCGATAATTCAATGGTTGATATGTGCAAGTATGAATTAAATCTCTTTGAGTTTAATAAATGTATAAATTGTGATAAATGGTTATGATGATCTGAGTTGAGTCCGGTAATGCCTCATAACCCTAATCCGGCGATGGGTACGGGTTAAGGGTGTTACATTTTATTGGTATCAGAGCTTACGGTTTAGTCGATTCTAGGACTACCGTAGCGCGTGAGAGTCTAGTTATACATGCCTTAAGTTTTATAATACGATAGTGTGGTGACTTCTGACATTTTCAATTGTGTTTTATATAGTAAATGGATTCCGATCCTGACAAAGCCGTAGCCGATGATATAGAGAGCGTCGCGCCTGGTCACGCACGTGGATCAGCGCCATTAGACTCTCGACCAGTTTCGGGTAGCCATGAGGGGGAGGCTAAACAAGCCTTCTACCAGATGATGAACGAATGGTTTACCCAGTTTATTCAGACTAACTCGGCTGTACAACAACCTCCACCCCCGAATAATCCAACTCCGGTACCTTCAACACCCCCGATGATAGATCCGATGAGATCTAGTAGGCCTCTCGTTGATAAAATTAGGAAATATGGGGCCGTAGAATTCAAAGCCAATGATGATGATGACGCAGAGTGAGCCGAGATGTGGCTTGATAACACTATTCTGGTACTTGATGAGCTATCCTGTACTCTAGATGAATGCCTAAAGTGTGTTATATCTCTACTTAGGGACACTGCCTATCACTGGTGGAACACACTAGTATCAGTGGTTCCGAAAGAAAAAGTGACTTGGGACTTCTTCCAGATTAAGTTTCGTAAGAAATATATCAGTCAGAGATTTATCGATCAGAAACGAAAAGAATTTTTGGAATTAAAACAGGGTCATATGACTGTGACGGAATATGAGCCGAAGTTTGTCAGATTGAGTCGTTATGCCCGAGAGTGTATATCCACTGAAGCCATTATGTGCAAAAGATTTGAAGACGGTCTGAATGAAGACATAAAGTTGCTTGTTGGCATTCTTGAAATCAAAGAGTTCATGACACTAGTCGAGCGAGCTTGCAAAGCTGAAGAGCTCGGAAAGGAGAAAAAAAAGGCTGAAATTGAAGCTAGAGACACTCGTAAAAGATCATCGAGTAAGACTTTCTATTCAGTGCCTAAGAAGTTCAGAGATGACTTCAGCCGACATAAAACTACTTCAGACTTGCTTAGACGTGATCGACCTCCAGTGAATTCCCGAGCTACTTCAATGGCTAGTGTTGGTAATGTTCCGCAAAACCGGACTGAGTGCAAACATTGTGGGAAATGGCATTCTGGGAGTTGTAGATTCCATGATCGGTCCTACTTTAAATGTGGATCGTCAAACCATTTCATTCGAGAGTGCCCGATGCTAGCCGAGCAAAATACGGCTCAGAACACTAAACCGAGCAGCGCGTCAGCACGGGGCAGACCACCCAGACATTCAGGCTATGTAGGTGGCAGTCAGAGAGGGACGAAAGACACTGCAGTTCGATCAGAGGCTAGAGCTCCAGCTAGAGCTTATGCTATACGAGCCAGAGAGGATGCTTCTTCCCCAGATGTTATTACCGGTACTTTCACACTTTATGATACTACTATGATTGCATTGATTGATCCTGGTTCGACTCATTCATATGTGTGTAAAACTCTAGTATCCAGTAAGACTCTGCCAGTTGAGTCTACTGAGTTTGTGATCCGTGTGTCCAACCCTTTGGGTAGATGTGTACTCGTTGATAAAGTGTGTAAAGGTTGCCCGTTGATGATTCGGGATTCCTACTTTCCAGCCGACTTAATGTTGTTGCCTTTTGACGAGTTCGATATAATTTTGGGAAGGGACTGGTTAACTTTGCATAATGCAATGGTGAATTGCAAAAGAAAGCTTATTGATTTGAGATGCCAGAACGGTGAGATCATCCGAATTGAATCCAGTGATTTAAATGGGTTACCTACAGTAATATCCTCGATGTTAGCCCGAAAGTATGTGAGAAAAGGATGCGAAGCTTATTTGGCCCATGTATTGGATAATAAAGTGTCTGAAAAACAGATTGAATCTGTACCAGTTGTGTGTGAATACCCAGATGTGTTTCCTGAAGAATTACCGGGTTTACCACCAGTACGAGAGATTGAGTTTGGCATCGAATTAGTACCGGGGACAGCTCTGATCTCGATAGCTCCGTATCGGATGGCACCTACTGAGTTGAAAGAGTTGAAAGCACAGTTGCAAGAATTGACAGATAGGGGCTTTGCACGACCAAGTTTCTCTCCTTGGGGTGCACCAGTTCTATTTGTGAAAAAGAAAGACGGGACTATGCGAATGTGTATTGATTATCGGCAACTGAATAAAGTGACAATAAAGAATAAATACCCGTTACCTAGAATTGATTATTTGTTTGACCAGTTAAAAGGAGCTTTAGTGTTCTCAAAGATAAATCTGAGATCGGGTTATTATCAGTTGCGAGTCGGAGATTCAGATGTGCCCAAGACTGCATTCCAAACGAGGTACGAACATTTTGAGTTTCTGGTTATGCCTTTTGGACTTACGAATGCCCCTGCTGTTTTTATGGATCTGATAAATCAGGTTTTCAGACAGTTTTTGGATCGGTTTGTAGTAGTGTTTATTGATGATATACTGATCTACTCCAAAGATGAAACCGAGCATGCCGAACATTTGAGATTGGTGCTACAAACCTTACGAGATCAACAGTTGTATGCGAAGTTTAGTAAGTGTGAATTCTGGATGAATGAAGTCAGCTTTTTGGGTCATGTTGTTTCAGCATCAGGTATTCGGGTTGATCCAAACAAAATATCGCCTATACTCGATTGGAAGCCACCAAAGAATGTTTCTGAGATTCAAAGCTTTCTGGGGCTTGTGGGATACTACAGACAATTTGTCAAAGGTTTTTTTGTGATAGCTACACCTTTGACAAAACTACTACAGAAAGATGTCAAGTTTGAGTGGTCAGAAAAGTGTCAGAAAAGTTTCGATCAGTTGAAAGCCCTTTTAATCGAAGCTCCAGTGTTAGCTTAGCCTGAATCGGGTAAAGAATTTATTATTTTCAGTGATACCTCTTTAAATGGGTTGGGTTGCGTTTTGATGCAGGAAGGCAAAGTCATATCCTACGCTTCGAGACAATTGAAGCCTCACGAAAGAAATTACTCGACTCATGATTTGGAACTAGCAGCCATTGTTTTTGCTTTGAAAATATGGCGTCATTACTTGTTCGGCGAAAAATGTCATGTTTATTCAGAACACAAAAGTCTGAAGTACTTAATGACTCAGAAAGATTTGAACTTGAGACAACGCAGATGGTTAGAACTGTTGAAAGACTATGAATTAGTGATTGACTACAATCAGGGGAAAGCTAACGTTGTCACAGATGCATTAAGTCGAAAATCATTATTTTCTCTTAGTGCGTTGAACGCACATATGGTTATGTCTGGTGATGGTTCGATCATAGCTGAGTTAAAAGCAAGACCGATGTTTATTCAACAAATTTATGATGCACAAAGAATTGACAAAGACTTGATTGCTAGACGAGCTCAGTGTGAAAATGATGCAGAGCCAGAGTTTCAAATTGATGCAAATGATTGTTTAAACTTCAAAGGCCGAATATGTGTCCCGAAGAATGTGGATTTGATTCAGATGATTTTGAATGAAGCTCATAATAGTCGATTATCGATACATCTGGGTAGCACGAAAATGTATAATGATTTGAAACCGTTCTATTGGTGGCCTGGCATGAAACGGGATATATCTGAATTTGTTTCAAAGTGTTTAATTTGTCAGCAAGTAAAAGCAGAGCATCAAGTACCTTCTGGGTTACTTCAACCGATCATGATACCTGAATGGAAATAGGATAGAATCACTATGGATTTTGTATCCGGTTTGCCTATGAGACCGAGCAAGAGAGATGCAGTTTGGGTTATAGTGGATAGACTGACCAAATCAGCTCACTTTGTATCGGTTCGTGCGGACCATTCACTCGATAAACTTGCTGAGTTGTATGTATCTCAAATTGTGAGATTACATGGAGTGTCGAGTTCTATTGTTTCAGACAGAGACCCGAGATTCACATCGCGATTTTGGAAGAAATTGCAAGATGCTCTAAGTACTAAACTCCACTTTAGCATAGCCTTTCACCCGCAGACAGACGGCAAGGCTGAACGAACCATTCAGATACTTGAGGACATGTTGAGATGTTGCGTTCTCGAGTTTGAAGGTACGTGGGAAAGATACTTACCTTTGATTGAATTTTGCTTATAATAACAGTTTCCAATCGAGTATCAAAATGGCACCTTATGAAGCTCTATATGGTCGCAAGTGTCGTACACCGTTGTATTGGGCTGAGCTCAGCGAAAGCAAGATACACGGGGTTGATTTGATTAAGGAGACTGAACAAAAAGTGGCTGTGATCAGAGATACTTTGAAAGCTGCCTCGGATCGACAAAAGTATTATGCTAATTTAAAACGTAAAGATGTTGAATTTCAAGTTGGAGATCGAGTGTTTCTGAAAGTTTCTCCGTGGAAGAAAGTACTTCGATTTGGTCGGAAAGGCAAACTAAGTCCGAGGTTCATCAGACCGTACGAGATCACCGAACGTATTAGGCCTGTTGCTTATAGATTGAAGTTGCCCTTTGAATTGGAAAAGATACACAATGTATTTCACGTTTCGATGCTTCGTAGATATAGATCAGATCCATCACATGTGATCACTCCGTCTGAGATTGAAATCCGATCCGATATGACGTATGAGGAAGAACTGATCCGTATATTAGCTTGGGAAATGAAAGAGCTGAGAAACAAGAGAATTCCATTAGTGAAAGTACTATGGAATCGGCACGGAGTTGAAGAGGCTACGTGGGAGCCTGAGGATTCAATGAGGCAACAATATCCGACTTTGTTTAACGGTAAGATTTTCGGGGACGAAAATCCCGAAGGGGGGAGAGTTGTAACAGTCTGAATTTGACCCTAATCGGAATGGTGGTTTCGGGACCACGAATCTGAGTCCGAGAAATATTTAGATATTATAATTTGTGCTTACTATATGTGAATTAATGTGTGTGAAAGTCTCGTAGAAAAATTTTATCGTTTGTGTGTTTAATTTAGAAAAAGGACTTAATCGCGTAAAAGGTAAAAGTTGCAAACTATAGTGAAATGTACCAAATTGATTGTGGTTTTATAAATGGAAGTCCTAAAAGGGAAATTAGCCCATTATTCAAGATAGTGGACGGCATAGGACTAAATTACCCTTATATTATAAGTTAGTTCTATTATTATTAAAAGGTTATATTAGTAATTCATAAATAAAACATATTATATGTTAAATAAAACAAAATAAAGACCACCATATCTTTTACATTGTTGGCCGAATATTGAGAATAGAATAAGGGTTAGGAAGCTTTGAATTTCGGCAATCAAATTGCTTGATTAAGGTATGTGTGATTTTCGGTTTTTGATAATTTTTACGTTTTTGAGATCGTTGCTTCGTATATTATCCGACCCATGCTTGAATTTTTGAGATTAGTATGTATGTGTGATTCGGCCATTAACATGTTTATGTGGTTTTTGATATTTGATGATTTTATATTAAAGATATGTTAAAGATTAGTATGTTTTGTATTGGAAATTTAAGTAATTTTGAGTATTTTGGGCTAAATTGCAAAAATGAATTTTTAAGGGGGCTAAAATGCAAAATAAATGAAAGATATGGACTTGTAAGGTCCTTGTGAACATTCGGCCCTTGAGTGTTGTAGTGAAATTTTGTGTATTTTGTGTTTTGTGCAATTAGGACTAAATTGTAAAAATGTGAAATAGTAGGGGTAAAATGGTATTTCACTCATTTATGTGTTTAGGGACTAAATTGAAATGAAATGTACTTGAATGAGCTGAATTTTAATGTGTTTAGATCAAGAATAAAGAAAAACGGATTTGGATCGGGGAAAGACGAAGGTTATTGAATAGTTGGTCTGCGCGGTCCGTCGACAATCGAGGTAAGTCCCTAAGCAAATATACTTCAAAGAATTATTTATGAATATAACAAATGATGAAATTTAAATATTTTAAGCATAAATATATGAAATGGCCGAATGTAGGGGTATGACATTGGATTGAGTTTTATTTGTTGATAGTAATGTGTAATAGATATGCTCGGTTGTTATGCGAAAGTGATAAGCATTACATAGGTTGTTTGAGATGCTAGTGTTGAGAAATATGTATTGAACGATTTATTATGTTGTTATTCGGGCTTCGAGCCTAGCAGGCCTTGTGTCGGTGACTTATTTCGGGCTTCGAGCCTAGCAGACCTAGTGCCGGTGACTTCTTTCGAGCTTCAAGCCTAGCAGGCCTTGTGCCGGTGATTTAATTCGGGCTTGAATACCTAGCAGGCTTAATGCCGGTGTTTATACTTCGGACCCTTGGTCTAGCAGGCTTAATGCTGGTGAGTAATTCGGGCTTGAATGCCTAGCAGGCTAAATGCCGGTGATACGCTATAAGCAAAGAATTCGAGAATGAAATGAGGTATGGCATATTAAATGATATGTGTTAGAAGCTCGGGTAAGAGTTGGCTATTTGTATTAGTAAGAAATAAAGTAGCTCAGTTCATTACTATTTTACTTAAGTATGGTATGATGAAGTGAATGATTCATTAAGTATTTATTTAGTGATAATGATCTTATCGTTATCAGGTATGAACATTTAAAATGTGTGAAGTTGTGATATGTATATATAACACATGGAAGATTCGGTTATAATGAAAAGATTAATGGTAAAAGTGTTTAAAAGTATTTGTAATTGATTTTGTTAGATCCAAAATATATGAATAATCATAATACTCAATGATTTGTTGGTATATGCGTTTATGATAACCAAGTACTAATATTTAGACCAAAGTATTATTAGTATTCGGCTAAGCATAATTTTACATGTTGGAATGATTATATTCAATGCCGAAAGCATAGAGATTAATATGTTTAAATGTACTTTTATAGTATTAATATTTGCCTGAGACTTACTAAGCTAGTAAGCTTACTTTGTGTGTTTTAATGTGCTGTTTTATAGATTTTGGGTCAGCTACGAGGTCAGAGGATCTTCGGAGAAGTCAACCACACTATCAACTCTTTTGGTACTTATAATGTTTAGACTTTTGGTTCTTAAGGCATGTATAAGTTAGCTAGTCTTTGAAAGATATTTTGATAATGTATAAAAGCCATGCGAAAGTGGCTAGCTCTTATGTTAATGTTTGATGTTATAAATCTATCCTTGGTGTGAAATGTGTGTATGTTTTGGTTGGAAATGAATGAGCATATGATATAGGTATACTTATATTTATAAATGTTTCATGCTGAATAGGTAAGTTTTATGACTTATATCTTTGAACCGATTTGGATTATAGGTAAGTTTTGAATAGTAATTAGTATTTTGGTTGTTCAGTCATGAAATGAATCTATGGGTTCTGGAATATCTTTTTCATAAATGGGATAGTTGGTTAAAAGTATAGGTGCATGCATTGTATGTTCGTATATATATTATTGGAGTAGCTAAGTTTAGGTTAAAAATGCACGAAACTGTATGTTTAGATGTTATGTAACAAAATGAAAGAAATAAGGTTATATTATGAGTAATTCGAATATGTGATAAATTTATTATCATGAAAAGGAAATTTTATGAAGTTGGTTATGTTAAACGCGAACCCAGATTGATTCTTTCGTATGAGTATAGGCATACTATAGAGTGCAATGAGAGTTTATAATTAAGTATGTATGTGCATATAAGTTATGAAATGACTAAATGATAGTTGAATAAGTGATAGATGTATTTGTGTTATTAAATATGCATAAAGTGATAGGTGCAACTCAAACTTGTGTTAAACATTTGAATAGCATATACTCGATAATTCAATGGTTGATATGTGCAAGTATGAATTAAATCTCTTTGAGTTCAATAAATGTATAAATTGTGATAAATGGTTATGATGATCTGAGTTGAGTCCGGTAATGCCTCATAACCCTAATCCGGCGACGGGTACGGGTTAAGGGTGTTACAATTAGAATACTAATTACAATGTAATTTAATAATTAAACTAATTACATGACATTAATATAATTTATTTTTTTGAAAATAAATTACTCTATCCCTAGTGTATCCCTTAATTATTTGTCGATATATAATGAGTGTTTCCGACTTCTCGATGTTCAGACAACTATACCATCTAAAAATATAAACCAAACTCGTTAGAAAATAATTTCATGAAAAAAATCTTAACCCAAGTTAATTTTTTTTACCTATTCACAAATGGGAACACATGTACTTGATGACCCACTGATGCCAGAAATGACATTCTGTATAGCGCCTAAGATTGTAGTAGTATCAGGCAACCACATATATCGACAGTTCTTTGCTCTGACGCTCGACAAAGCTCACGTTATAGCATAGCTAATACTGCCGAACCCCAACTGTATGAACGAGCACCTTGGAATGAACTAAGTAAGGGCAAGTACATCAAGTGGACTCTATTATTATTGGAATTCGACATAAGTACCCCCTATAAGTTGTAGTATATAGGCTCGAGTAGCTTGTATCTTCTCCATCTCGGTTGCATAATCCAATAATGTTTCAAAATTTTCCCTTAGCCACAAAAATTTTAAACTCGTAAATTTTGAGGTACCATCACTAGGAGAGTGTCCAAGCAAGTGATAGTAGAGAGCCGCAGAATCTGCTATGCCACTTGTACCTGTTATCGCATCAGCATCCATGGGGAGCCCTAATTGCATTGCGACATCCTCCAATGTGATGGTGCATTCCCCACATGGTAAATGAAAGGTGCGCATCTCTGGGCGCCACCGCTCAACTAGTACCGATACTAAGTCGGCCCTAAACTCAAAGACACGGATTAATATCGTTGATCCAAATCCCGCAATATCTAAATAGGGCATAATCTGTGCGTTCGGACAGTAGCTCAGCCCATGGCCACGCGGCCTCAACACGCGATACGGACCCTAATCATATTACAAAATTGGTTAAGAAATGTGAAATTAAATAAAAAAAATCACGTGCAACTATGCTAAAAAATACGTACAAAATTAGAACATTCTCTTACTGTTGAATGGATCGTCCTAACTGTGTGATCTTCTGCAGTAATTAAAGAACTCATATCGATATCTACAAAACTATGGGAAATTTTCTTGTTCGACTTAACAAATAACAATATAAAAATAACTCTTTGTACTAAAACTTAAAACTATTAATTTTATCTAAATTTACCTTAAAAAATAATATCTACCGATGAAAATGTGAATATAATATAACTACATATCTAAAAAAAATTAAACTTTTAATACAATTCTAAATGTTTGTAATATAAAAAAATTAAATATACAAATTAATTAGTACAAAAACCTACTAATATAACTAATTATACTAAAAAAATCAATTAACCATAATTTTTATTTAATTTTCGAGGATAATAAATTAAATAGTAACTTCTTAATAAAAAATATAACATATTTTAACAATATTAAACTGATATTAATAATATTAATTAAAAAAAAACAAAGGAAGGGAATGAAGGAAACATACCTTGATTGTGCTAGGGGTGAGGGGAACTTCAACTTAAATTTTCCATGAAGGGGTTGGGGACCAAACCAACTTCCTTTTATAATTTTAAATGTTTGTAACACAATTCTAAAAGTTTGTAATATAAAAAAAATTAAATATACAAATTAATTAGTACAAAACCTACTAATATAACTAATTATACTAAAAAAATTAACCATATTTTTTATTTAGTTTTCGAGGATAATAAATTAAATACTAACTTCTTAATAAAAAAAATATAACATACTTTAATAATATTAAACTACTATTAACAATATTAATTAAGAAAAAACAAAAGGAAGGAAACATACATTGGTTGTGCTAGGGGTGAGGGAACCTTCAACGTTTTTTTTTGTGTGGGGGTTGGGGAAGAAACCAACCCGCTTTTATAATAAAAAAATAATATTTCAATTTTTTTTAAGTTGAAAAGAAAAAAAACTAGAGTTTTAAAATTTTTTTCGGGTACTAAAACACGGGCCTGTGACTGACGAGTCACATCTGCCTCAACCGTCAAGCTAGTGCCGCCGCCAAACACATTGGTGACACCAATAAAAAATATTTTTTTCTTTTTTTCACAAACTGTTTAAAAAACTCTTATTTTTTCTGTAATAAATACGGGTGACGCCGATTGATTAGGCTACACTCGAAAAAAATAATTTTTTTTAAATGAAGTGGTCCGCTAATTGGTCAGGCAGCACCGGTATTCCACTGTTTGTTTTGTCTATTCCCGTAAATATTATTATTATTATCCTATTTTTGTATTTATTTATTTTTTATATTATTCAGGTAAAAAAACCCTTAACATAATCAAGTTTTTCCCCAATCTCTCTTCTTGCGTCTCGTACCTTAGCTTCCTCTTGCTAAATTATTGTTGTTCTTTAAGAGTCTCCATGACACCCTTGTAACCTCCCAAACGTGGCCTAGATGGTATGGCTAGATTAGGAATGATACATTAGCCACCGAAATGGCTAAGATAACTTACGTTACCTTTGAAGATTTTAAATAGATTCATTTTAAAGAAAAACCGTAGTTGTACTTTTGTATTAGTTTAAAACATTCATTTATTAGGTCAACTGCACTTAAGATTCATTTTATTGTTGATAGTGTTGTTTTAGCAAAAATCGTTTGCTTGTCACTCATCTTTGTAAAAACTTGATGTTAAACTAATGCAGCGGAAAAAAAAAACATTTTTCAAGTCATTTTGGAAACCTAGTTGCCTTATCGATTTGTTTTTCAAAAACAATTCCTTTTGCAATGCAGCGATAATTAAGGAACAACATCAAATTTTACTTAAGTTATATATCATGCATTTCTCAATTATTATCCTTGAGTAATCCATGCATGCAAAAATCCCCAAATGGAAAGTTACCAAGCCACAGACTAGAAATAATTAAAAATTTACAAACCAAACCCAATAGAGAATGATTAATACTTATTAAAAATAGTCTGAGGTCCAAGGTAATTCTCTGTATGCCGAGTCCGGTCCTAGTTTCAAGGTTTACCTGAAAAGTTAAACACTATGAGGGTGAGCTTATGAAAGCTCAGTGTGAGTCGAACAGTTATTTAAACAATCACAAATATAAAAAATAGTGAAACATACTAGCATTAATAGAAGAACACAAAATCATTATTGGAATTTCATATCATTACTTAGCCATTATCAAATCAATGACACACAATATATGGGCATGTGCTATCATTCATTCGAGTAACAATCATTAATTTCGATATCATTCAATACAACACAATACAATACATAGCATAAATCAATAACATTCGAGTATGTCGTGAGCATGATGCAATGCAAAAAGGTTCTTACCCAAACCATCTACTACACACCACGAGTTCCCCAGAACCCGTTTGCCAAAATCCAACGATTGCGACCAAAGCTCAATGTGGTAAAACTACGGAATAACAATAATGCAGTAAAACTGTCGAATAACAAATAATGTGATATAATCATCAACCCCTCGGTACTCCAAATACAGTGCACTGACTACGAATAAATGTGGACTTAATATGCCACTGGTACTCCACAGAACCCGTCAACCACAAAATATCTCATCCCAATGCATATGCAATATGTCATACAATCTCATACATGGCCATAATTTAATACTTTTCACATTTAATAGACATGTTCAACATGCCTTCAATAATCAAATACTTTCCGTGAATGGAATCAATGTTTCAACTTTCAAATTACCATTAAGATGGTAGCATTCAACATTATACAATTTCAAGTACTTTTACGAATTTCCAATGTACATGTATAACAACCTTTTCAATATAACATAGCAAATTTTCCTTGCAATTATATCATGCATAAACTCATATTTCAGTAAATCATGCTATATATAACCAATTTCGTACCAAATAACACAATCATGCATCACAATATCAATCACATAATCACACTATCAAACTAGCAACTTTGCTAACACATCAATCTTTTAGAGCTTGAAACGTATTTGTCTTGGCCATTTACAAATTAATTATTTGGCTATTTATTCAATCCAATCAGCAAAATAAATTATAAAATATATCACAAAAATTAATATTTTTAATTAAGTTTTTTAGTTTAGGACTCGCACCTTATTTTACGCTTTTTTCATAGCACACTAGCGAATTTTTCGATTTCCTTAATAAACCTTAAAATGAACATTGTTTTGATGCAAATCGTACGCGCGAACATCTTTCAGCTTTACGGTTAATTTGGGGCATTCAGGTCAACACCTAACACATTTACATAGCTTCCCGATTTGTGAGATCCGAATGGCCAATTGATCAAGAACGTTTCTCCACAAGCTAATTGAAAGGGATGGCAATGGTACTTCTTGGCAACGTTAGGAACCGATCTCAGATACTCAAGATTTCATATTTGAAGCTGATTTAATTTGAGAAAAATGGAAGCAATATGATGGAGGAGATGATGCAAAATCTTGTGGCATAAAGAAACTAAAAAGATGATAAAACTAGGTGTTATGGGCGACGGCAACAATGGAGAAAGGAAAAAAATTGAAGAGAATAGGAGAGGGGAGGGGAGGAAAGGCTAAGGTGAGTAAAAATGGAATAAAGGCTTATTATTTTGTGTAAAATTTAACATTTATACCTAGGGTTACAAGGGTATGGACGGCACACACCTCAATATAAGCTTCATGCTTCCACCCTTATCAATTAACCATTGGGCTATTACCTTATTTTTGAAATGGTTTTGCAATATTTATTTAAAAACAAGACGTGTTACATAATAAGGTTTGAGGCAAAATTTTCAAAATAATAAAAATGATGTGATAGAAGAGATTTGAACTTGGGTTTCAAAGAACGTTTCACTAACACTAAGCTAACAAACCAATACCTCATTTATTTCCTAAAAATGCATAGATAATCCAAATTTTAGGGAATGACCACTCTCTCTCAATTTACAAACCCGATTCTACTAACCCCGATTTTTGGGATGTTACAATTCTTAGTTAACTTAATTGAGAGGGAAGTAATACCCTAGAAATTATTAGAGTTAAAAATTTAAATTTTTGAATTGGATTTTAAAAAAGAAGCAAACTTACAGGGTTTTGGGATTTTCTAATAGAAGGATTAAATATAAATTTGTAAGCGAACTTGAGACTCTAATATTTGTTTGCAATATTTTTGTTCTCTTTATTTGAATTTGTTAGATTGTGAAGATATTCAATTTTGGCTACTAGCATTTTTATCTTTTCCTTAAGATAAACAATATTATATTTTAAAAAATCGTACCACCAAGTGTGGAACAACTAGCATTGTCGTTTTATTTAATATCTCTTCTGAAGCAACAAATCTTGTTTAGAATAATTGTTGTTCAGAACAACTGTTGTTCGAGAATAACTATATACAGAACAAGGCTTTAATTAGAACAATGGTCATTTAGTGTAGTTATTTAAGAACAACTAAAGTTCGAAACAACTCTTGTTTGGAATAATGACATTTTAGGAATAGATATATTTAGAACAATCATGGTTTGGAACAACTTGTATTTAGAGCAATTATATTTTTCCAAAAGAGCCATTATTTAGAACAAGCTTTACCAAGAAAAGTACTATCGTTGAGCAACTCTTATCCGGATCAACATCTACATTAAGAACAACTCACGTTTGGAACAAGTCAAAATAATGATTAATCAAGAACAACTCCCATTCAAAAATAACTATTGTCTTATGTTTCAAAAGATGTTTTGCGAAATATGTTTCACATGGTACCGTTTCTCCAAAGTAAAAGGAGTAGAAGTAACCCCAGAATATGACAATATGTTTCACATTGTCTTAATGTTTTTGTAACTGAAAATTAATTACATTACTCGTATTAATTATCTAGATCTGTAGTTCGCATTTTCTAAAATCTATAAATAGGATTCACAGCTAGTAAAAAGACTTTTAGTCTTTTGGAATTATGACTCCCAAAACTCTTTCTTCTCTACTTGTCAGTCACATTTTCCTTTTTTCATCTTAGCAACCATCACTTACCACTTTGCTCAATGTTATCCGATCTGTTGTAATTTTTCTCTCCATTTTTTTTCTGATACATCCCATTAACCCTCTACAAATTGCATCTTCAATTTTTGTAGTGATTAGTGTTAAGACGTTGATTTTTTTTCTTTATTGTGTTTTGCACCTAGAACTCTAGTATGCTAGTTTTTGTCTCAGTTCTATGATGGTTGTAAGATTCTCCTCAGAAAACTGTGAATTAGATAATTCAATAATGAAGGCAGCACACGTGGCTTGTGAATCCAAAACTACCTTTTCAAGCAAAGCCATAGTGGAGTGCATGTCTTCATTAATCCTCTCGGTTGCGCCAACATGTTTCCTTTTTCATTAGTCTATTTCAGTGTTTTGTTATTCATGTCTGCTTGCTCCAACAATTTCAATTGGTGTTCGTGTTAGAACAGTAAATAATATCTAATATTATTAGAACTATAAATCAGGATCCGTCATGTCAAATCATCAAGAACAAAACTAGATGCGAAAGCGTACTTGAATTCGTTGATTTCTTAAAATCTACGGATCTTGGGATTTTGATCTTCCAAATTAGCACACAAGTAATCTAGAGAAGGTGTCTCTCTCTTTTCTAATATGGGATATTAGAAAAGTTAAATTGTGTGTAATTTGGAGATCGTAACCCTAATATATATAATTTTGGCACATTAGCCCTAATTTCTAATTAGCCCATCATCAACTAGAAATTAGTTACTAGAGTATCTACACATATTTGACTCATACTTTATTTAATAATTAAAGCCCAATAAACCATAATCAAATTAGATCAATTTTAATTTGTGCTAACATATTATGATAGTAAATAATAACATGTAATTACCTTTATTATACATGTGATGTCTATATTTTCCGACAGTTCGGTCATTGCTTTGTTTGAATATGCAGACATTGAGACCGCACATTATTTGTTCAATTTTGTGCTAATGACCTTGATGTTTTTCTTGATGCTGTAAGAAGAGTTGAATCTTATTACGATTATATTAACATTAATTTGGGGTATAATTATAAACTTTACTTTCATGGAAAACAAGTACATGATAGTACCCTTGGTAGATATTGATGCTGAAATTTATATGATATTAACTTTAGCCATCTGAGGAAGTGAAGAGCAAATTACAAGAGTGGTTATGAAATAGGATCCTGGTTGAAAATTGTTAGCTTCTACCATAAATGGTTGTCTGGTTTACATGCAGGTGTCCTTAGCCAATTGGTAGACAAAGAAATTATGGAGCTTTCTTGATGGACAACCTTCCTCTTGTGAAATCTTTTAGTGAAAAAGCTGGCTTTGAATCTCAACGTGTCGGTTTCTTGCAAAATCAAGAGTGTTCCCATATTTACATGATACAATCAAATATGCTAGTGTATGTATTGTTGGTTGCTCTCTTTTAGCTATCCATGGTCGAACAAAGGATGGGAAGAAGTTCCAAGCTGATTGGAATACCATTAAAGCTGTTAAAAATGCACTTAGAATGCCAGTTTTTGCCTGTCTCTTTGTACTAATCCCACTGTTAGTTATGTTTCCATGAGTTATATGTGTTGTGTAAGTGGTTGCAGTGTTTAGTACAAAGTTTGAAATTTTTCAGTCTTGTTTTATTTTTATTTTTTTTGTAACTCAACATGAGCTACTCAGATGATATAGCAGAGTGTATCTCAATTTTTTACTTCTGCATGTAATAAAATGCCTCACATTTTGGAAATGTTTTACCTTCTACTTATTAATAATTTTATGATTGTTTGGAAAAAGAAATTTATGTTTGTGTTTGGTAATTGCTCAATAATTTGGAGCATGTTTTAACTAAAATATATACATATGGTTGCTTATGTAAATTAATTTGTAATTAACCATAAATAATTATTATTTAATTCAAATATAAATAAAACTATGTTAGAAAGAATTTTTTTAAACGAGTATTCTTTGATATTCAAAGCTTAGATTTTATAAAGATTTTGTTAAAGCAAAATCATCCGAACATAAAAAAAAAATTATAAGTTCATTTTTCAGAAATTATATTTTTAAGTAATTTTTCATGTAATAGCACACCCTGATTATTAATATATCGTGGATTAACCACTAATATAATAATAAAAGAATATATTGATGTTAAATCTTTAGTTCACATCCCAATTCAAACACTAAACAACACCGATTCTTCTCCTATAATATATATATATATATATATATTCAATTTTTTTATAAAATATAGTAAACACAACAACTTAGAAATTATAATATTTTTGTAAAAAAAATCTAATAATTAAATCTTAACAACCCAACACTTACCTTACCTCCTATCACAATTAAGAGTTTAAGATGTAAAACGAGATTCAACAGTTATTGAATTATTTGAAAGTTTTTATTTTAGTGATTGAATTGTTATGTTTTTTTTTTTAAAAGTCTGATTAGTGAACTATAAGCGACACTTCAGTGATCAATATAGTAGATTAATACTCATCAACAAGTATAAGAACATACCTTATATCCAAGTTGATTTGATAATCAATGTCGAAGATCGAAGATCAAAGAACAAAGCTTTTTAGATTTCGGTTTGAGATTTATAACGTTCAAAGTTATTTTTTAAAAAAGAAAATTAAATTGTAAAAGCAAAGAGAAAGAAGATATTTCAATTTGTACAAGAAATACGAACAAAAAAAATCATTCAATAGTAAGTTTAACAATCCAATAGTTTAAATGAAAATTTCTAATAACTATTTTATAATTTTTTTAAATTAAATAATCAAAATATAATTTACAAATAATTTAATAATATTGAGCGCAAAGTAGATAGAAAAAAATTGGTGTGGGAATGGGTGGACCTCACAACAGACCGCCCAAGAATAAGAAAATGGTTCGCTTAGATATTATTGCATCTCCAACAAGTAAGATCCGTCCACGTGTCCTTCTGGAATCCTCTGTTTGCTCCCAGAAAAGTAAAGAAAGATGAAATTGGAAAACTGCCCGCGCTGGCATTGTGGTATCCTTAGATCCGATATAAACCGTTGGATCTCATCTAACATCCCATATGAATTCATCTATAAAATAATTAAAATTGCACTTGTTTTACACCGTAGATTACGATCGTTTATTTTCTCTCAAAAAAGTGGAGCAACGAATCCTTACATCAAACAGATGGCAACCATGGAGAAGGTATTTTGATCTTTTCTTTCTTCTTCTTCTCCTTTCTCCCTTATTTTAAAAATTAAACTTAGAGCTTTTTTGTTTGTGATTTGATTTTAAATTTTAGGGGTTAGAGTTTGAGAACAAGAATTTAGGCCTCAAGCACCTAAACTTCGTCAGGGTGGCTACGATCCACGCCTTGGTTTGCGTCTCGAACCTTTACGATTACTCTAAACAGAACTCGGGGCCGTTGAGATCCACTGTCGACGCCGTCGAGCGTGCCGTTACCACCGCCGTTGGTCCCGTCTACGGGAAATTTAAGGATGTTCCTGATCATTTTCTTGGATTTCTTGATAACAAGGTATTCGCCGATTAAGAAAAAATCACTGTTTGGTACTTTTGATCAGAAGTTTCTGTTGATTAGTTCTTTCTCGTCTTTAAGTTTAGCAATTAATTTTAGTATTTTGAAATTCATTGGAAGAGTAAGCATTAAATCTAATATTTTAAAAATGGGGAAAGTTCAGAACCAATTTATTCCTAACTTTATTATCGTATTTGATTAAAATAACCGTAGGTAGATGAGGTTTCACACAAATTTGATGAGCATGCTCCAGCACCAGTCAAGCAAGTGGTTAACCAAGCCCACGATTTGGTCCAAAAGGCAACCCAAAAGGCTCAGAAACTAGTAGAGGAGGCTCGAACCAATGGAGCACGAGGGGCTTTGCACTACGCTGCAGCTGAGTACAAGAACTTGGTGTTGGTAAGCTCGACCAAGCTGTGGGTTAAACTGAACAGCAACTCGACTTTCAACTCAGTGACAGAAAAGGTTGTTCCCAAAGCAGCTAATTTGTGTGAGAAATACAACAGTTGGTTAAAGGAGAAGAGTGGAAAAGGTTATCCTGTTGTTAGGTATCTACCATCGATTCCCGTTGATGCCTTTGGGAAGGCTGTTAAGGAAGCTGAAGGAAAAGAGAAAGCAAATGCGGATGATCATAAATCTGAATCAGATTCAGATTAGGTGTTTGGTTTCTGAGTGTGTTAGTAGAGAGGCAATGTGATGCTTTGCCATTGTAAATTGGCTGCATGTTGAATCTAATATGACTTGGTTCGTTTAGATGGCTGATATGTTTGCTCTCTGAATTTGTGGCTGATTTTATGATATGCCCTTTTCAACTTTCAATCTTCCAGCTTGTATTAGATTATGAGTACATACGATTAAAAAGTTATTTATTTTTAATTTAAAATTAAATTAAGCCTCTCTTTTTTTAAATAATAAAGGTTTACCTATTGGTGAGAAAATAAAGGTTAAAATCTGTAGTTAGTCCTTGCATTTACATAAAATTTTGAGTTTTAGCTTTTGTATTTTAGAAATTACAAATTCAATTCAATCATCACTGACATTAGGTAATTTTTCGGTTAAAAATTTTGTTAATCATATTTTGATAACTTCTGATGAAAAAATTAAAAATGTTAGTACTTAAATAAAATTATTTTCAAAATAGAAAATTATGGTCTTTTAGTTATTTTTTCTATCAATTCAGTTAGTGACTTTAAGATAATTATTTTATACTTTAGGGTTAATGTTCTTTTAAGTATAATATAAATTAAATAAAAACAAATAGTTAAAAACATGAATTTAATTAATTTTAATGATTAACTTAAATAATTTACCAGTTAATTGAATTTTTAAGTTTAAACTATTACTAAAAATCTCAACCATGACAATCAAGTTTGATTTTTGCTTGAGAAATAAGGATATATTGAACTTAATTGTTCAATTTTTTTCTGTCTAATAAAGTTCTAAACTTGGGTTTGTTGGAAGTCAGTTCACCTTGTGCTGCTCCCTAGTCTTCGTGCTATTCCCTTCTGACCATGGATTTTACCACTTCTTTTAACTAAGGGACACCAAAATATGGATTAACCAATTAAATCAAAATAAAATAAGTTTGATTTGATTTATTAAGTATCCTTTCATTTCCGACATCTTTGTTTGATTATTCAATTTTCTGTAAACCGATTTTGCTTTTTTAAAACAAATAAATTGGTATATTTTTAATTAATAAATATTAAATACGTATTCATATCTAAATCTAAATAATTAAATATCAATATCAAAATCGTATCAAATCCAACTCAACCTAAAATTTAAATCCAAATAACAAACCGATCCAAAATTTAATTTGTCTATATGGCTACAAAGTTACTAATGGAAGCAAGGATATGCGCACATCATCTGCTACTGCTACTGCTACTGCTACATTTCACTTTATTTTCCCTTATTTGTCTTGGTTTCTACTCGCTTTTTTTATGTTTCACTTAATGCTTGTTCCGGTATCAAATAGAAATATTCATGAAATTTTATAATTACAATAATAACAATCTTTTTTTTTAAGTTTCTACTATTAGAAATACAATACAAGCACAATTTTATACCTAGGCAACTAAAGGTAGAATCAAACTAGTACAAGCACAACAGACAAAGAACCGAATAAAACCTATCTATGACATAGATGCACATGTCAGGACTAAAGACCCACATGTTACAATTTTGCACATGCTAAGACTCAAATTTAGATACTCAAAAGCCCAAAACTTCGTCTTAACCAACAATGCTTATCAACCCAACAATGCTTCTCGTTGATACGGCTCAAGCCAGTCATGTGGTGCCGATTCATTTTAAAAGAGTTGTCAATTTATTTGGTTTTTGATATATTAAACTCAAACCAATCAAATGCACACTCCTACTTCTCCCAAATAAGGGGTGGCTTAATTGGAAGAAGAAAGGAGAGACAATAGCAACATAAATGTTCAAAACCAGTCTTGGCCAATACAAGGCAACAACATGATGGCTAAACAAAGCAAATATTCACCAACAGAGAGTATTTATTTCCCTTACAAGTCTTACCCATTGAGTTACATGGACAATTTATTTTCATTCATAAACCACTGTCCCAACTCAAATGTTCAAAAATAGACTACAAAACAAGCAGAATCTTTTTGTAGCACAATTGAAAATAAATTCAAACCAACAGTAAAAAAGGTTTCAATGTCCACTTCCCATTTGTAGATCAAGCTCCAAACCATCTGCTAATGGCTTCTGATTCCTACATCAATGGAAACCTTATTAGAAATTAATCCCAAGATTGAAAATATGAAATTGTAAAATCACTTTTCATTCAGTGTCTCCATTGCTTTATAATCACTTGTCACAACTCCACCATTGTCACTGTTGCAGAGGTGACTAAATAAACACAAAAAAGGATTTCATTTGGCAATTATTAGCTTGCATCACTTCTAACACTTTCGTGGAAGCAACATATTCTAATCCCTGCAGTGTCAATTGTCGATGGGTAAACAGTCTGCCTACAAATCCAGGTTAAAGTCTGATGCAAATTTTTACACCTTCACTTAAATAAGATGCAAATGGTAATCATTAGCAAGTCTAAGATGGTGATTTAACCATTAAAACACCAGCGCAAGTCCTTCAATTTAGAAACAACACTTGGTATTACTTAAGCTCTACTACTATCTTAGAACCACTGAATACTAAATTAGTTTTGAAGTATGATAAAAGTGTAAAATTTTCGATAAGAATGAACTTTTACCTCAAATGAATCAGAGCTTCAGACCTAAGCCAAATCAAGAAAACTTCATACCAACAAACTAAACTCTAAACTCTAAAATCTAAAATCTAAAATCTAAATTGTTCCTGAAACTTCAATGTGCTGATCGAACCAGTAAAACCCAAATCTTAGAGTAGATATACGATTCTCAAAATCCGGTGCCCATGAATAATTTAATAGAAGCATAAATAAAATCCCAGAATGAGTTGAAAAAAGAAACCTCAGTTTCGTTTGGAGGAGGACGCATAACTGTCTTGAAGAAGGTCATCATAAGGATCCCTGCGGCCGGGGACTTGGCTAATCTGAGGATCCCAACGGAGCTGAGCATTGTGGCGCTCAAATGTCCAAAACCCATAAGGCCGCAGTGGATAACTCCACATCTCCTTGGTTTTTGCGCATCGATCCTTCATAGAGTAAACGTGTTCTCTGAATTTTCTATCCCTCTCTTTTGGGTCCTCCATTAACCTCAACACCAGATTCTCTGCAAATTCCATAATGAACCCCATTTTCTTCCTGGAAAACACAAATAACCGAAACCCTAAGTTCAACAAACAAACTCACTATAAAAAAAAAATTACTAGATAGCTAATCAAATAGAATAGGCACAAAACAAGGTGACAGAGGAAACCTGTTTGAAGATCTCAAGTGGCGATTAGCAGAGCCAAGGTCTTCAATTTGTCGAAAGCAAAGATTGGGAAAACCTCTGGTGCAGACTGTTACGAGTAATCGAAGAGCCTAACTTGGGCTAAAGCTCTACAACTCCATCGCTGTCATTAGGCCCGGCCTAGTTTCTGGAGATAATGGTAGACGTTCTTTGGGATCAAAAGCCCTTATAAAGGTTGTATTAAATCTTCTTGACTCTAACTTAGGCTAAGGCCCAATAATTTTATAAAAGAAATTTTGAATTACATCTCGAATGGATGGGTTTGGATAAAATATTATTCAAGGGCGCAAAATTAATTAAAAATTGTCAAACTAGGTGGAAAATTTTATATTTTAAAAATTGATAAAAAATAGCCTATTAAATCTTAGTTTGGCTGGTATAGGTATTGTTATCAATGTAAGAGGACACGAGTTTGAGTACACTGAAGCACATTATCCTCCTATTTATGGATTGGGGAAGGGCTATGGGTAGTTCTAGGCATTATGTTAGAAAGAGCAAATATGATCAGAACCTATAATAATGGGTATTAATGAGAAGTTATATGATGGTGATTGATTTTAAAGAGGTGGATTAGTTTTCTTAAATAAATTATTTTTAGCAAGAATTAAATTACATAAGTACACCTGTTATTTAAATTACATTTTACGGATTGAGTTTGAATGCATTTAAATACAATTATCAGAAAGGTTTGTTAGTAGAAATAAAGATTGAATCAAAAATAGGAATTTCTAATCTTTTCCAATTGAATTGATATTTTGTTAAGTTATAACATAAGGTATTTATAATAAAAATGATTAGAAAGTATATTCTAGAATTAGATGGGCAGCCATTTAGATTGTTTTAATTATTTTTTATGCATTAATGGACCGAAAAAGTTGAGAATTTTGAAGATACACTAAGTGAAGGCAGGGATGGTAATATAACAGGGCAAAAGCAATGTTCAATCCATCATCGCTTTATAGTAGGTATATTCTGCTTCATCACTTACCCGTTTCATTATAAATGTGTTATCTTGAAATTTACTATCATCTTCATAGATGTTAAACACATCAATCCTTATCTCATCTCACCCTATCTCGCTCTGCTTTAATTTAATTTTGCCTACTTATCTTTAATAATTTCAATTTTTTAAAGTCAAGTAAGCATTTATAAATATAATTCTTCAAAAAAATATTTAAACATCAAATATATAACTTTTTGTTACATTTTTACCCTTTTAATAGTTATATATAAGAGGATAAAATGATAATTTCATAAGGTGGAGCGAGACAAAATGGAAGAAATAGTATCAAACCACTTCATACTCATTATTTAAAAGAAAGAATTAATTTGACTTGGCGGGGTAATTAATTATTTAGGAAAATGTAATCCATTTAAAGTGGATGGATGTGAAATGGATTGAGTATCCTTAAACCATGGTTGGATGATTCTTTCTCTCTTCATTTGCTTTGCTTGTGGCGCGGCAGCTGAAGCAAAAGATACGGTTTGTGAGACTTTCTCAAAATTTAATGAACACAATACCCGGGTTTTTTAAAGAAAAAAGATAGTAAATCTCTTTTAAATGCTTGATTTGATGTATTATTTAATAAAACATATAAAGATGAGTATAAAAAATAAGATTTTAATATTTTAGTAGTATATTGTATATGATAAACCAGAATTATGATCGAAAACAATATGTTATAATTAATTATCGCATGAATTGAAGCAAAAGTATTTTGCTTTTAACTTGAAATTCACGAAATTATAGAAAGATTTGTAAATTAATTTGCCATCTTTTCGTGTTTGGTCATCGAAAATTTATGTTTGTGACATGTTTGGTATGCTAAAATAAAATGAGAATATCCACAAATACAAGGCAAAGATAGCTTAAGCCCAGAAAATGGGGGGGATTTTGGTGTGAGAAATGCATCAAAGGGTGCGTAGTCATGATTTTGATTTTAAGAAAAATGAGAATAGTCTATAAAAATTTGGTTGGTCAGATGTGACAATCTTAACTTTAACCCAAATTAATTATTTAAGAGAAAGAAAAGAGGGTTGAGTTTAAAGTAGATTTTGGTTAAGAAAATGGATTAGATCATGAAGAAGGAAGTCAAATATATGCAATGTTTTGTAGGTACACTACACTTTCAATCTTTTTTTTGCTATATATATATATATATATATAAATAACGTTTTATACCATTGATTGGGCTTGGACCACCTCTTTACCACTATATATTCTAATCATAATGACCCAATATAAATAGAATTTTCAAAAAAAGAATATGACTTTGATAAAGAAAATGTATGCGGCACACTCTTTAAAAAAAATTGATTGAAACAATAGTTATATGAATTAAGTTATTTTTGAAGATAAAATTAAAAAGGCATTCTCATAATTAAAAAAGAAAAATGAAGGCAACATCCACAATGTCCTCCACTAGCAAAATATGCATGTCTCTCCCACTCATATATTCCACTTCTTTTTGGTGGTCAAAACACACCGAGAATTTACCTATTTTTCGCTCCAGATTGTATTTCTTCTTAGCTTTACCCTAAAGTTAAGCCAGTTTATAAACCAGAATTTTATGGTAGCTTGGTTATTCATCCCATCCATCCACCTACCTAATTTTGTTTTACTCCTCCTTTGTTAAGTGTTAACAATACTACCATGTTTTAGCCAAGTAAATGCCCTATGCCTAGAAGTAAAGAATGACAGCTTAATTCCAATTTTCATAATCTACACGGTAAATAAATCATTGGAATCTTAAACTGGCTTAATCATGCATTTAACTCAGCTTTGCTGTATAATTATCAAAAACACTGTCAAGGTTTTGATCAGACTGTATTTGTAGCTGTTTATATGCTTAAGATAATAAAAGCAAATTTATCCAAAAAATATATATATATATAAAGGGAAAAAACTGGCCTCTTTTTCTTTTTACATTTTAACCCCTTTTTTTCATTTTTTTTAATATAGCCTTAAAACTGAAATATTACCCTGGCCGTTAACATCGCCGTAACCGTTTTTAGCTTTCGGCAATGGCTTCATCCATTCCGTCGCCACCAACACCTTCTTCGTCGAGCCACCGCTCGACCGGCGCGCACTCGGCTTTGTGGCGTAGTTTCCAATCGAGCGCCTGGCAAGCGCGTGAACAGTAATTCACGGCACCACAAACCGAACACCGGCGGAACTCGTGTTTTCTCGTCTCCGGCCTCCCACAACCGACGTGCGAGCATAGCCTCAAACCCGGGCCGGGAATCCCGTCCCGAGAGCCGAACCAATCCGTTAAGAACTTGTTCGCCGGGTGAGCCTCCGGCGCCGGTACATTGCATCCAAAATCACTCAGCAACGGGCATCCCGGCACGTTCGGATGACGGTTGGTCGGGTGGTGGCTCCAGGTGAGCCAAGAGCACGTAGCGATGTTTGAAACAGATGCTGATGATAAACCCGCCGCAAGCTCTCGGGCGTTGGCTTGGACGAGAAACCGACGACCCTCGGTGATGTTTTGTCGGACGCCGTACCCGTCCTGCAGGCAGTGACCTAGCTCACGCAAAGCATCGATATGGCCAAGAAAAGCAGCCCGGGCGCACAAAGCCACACCGGCTCTAAGGTCCTTATCGTTCTTAGAGCCACCGCTGCCGTTGAACTGAATTACAGCTAAGGAGTAAAGCGCCGGCGCGTGAGAACTAATCGCCGCCTTAGCCATAAGAGAAGCCCCACTCCCTCGATTTTGCAAACAGTAGAACCGAATCTATTGCAAATCATAAAACAGTTCATTTGTTAGAGAATGTTTATATTCTTGAAAGGAACTTGCAAGAATAAGTAAAGAAAAATAAAAACTAACCATGCCGAGGGTGTAACAAGCTTCAACATTTCCGGCATCGGCGCAACACTTTAAGAATCTGTGAGCTGACTCCGACCAGTTTTCAGCTTTAATGGCGAACAATTTTGAAGAGGCTTTTGTTAATACCAAAGGTTGAAGTGCAAAACTATTTAATCTCTTGCATCTGTTTCTCACACAACACAAAAAAAAAAAAAACCAATAAATACCTAGAACATAAAAAAAAAATTCATATTTTTCCCGTCTTGAAACAAGAAACGGAAAAGAGCAGCGAAAAGATGAACATACGTAATCAAAACGTTGATGAAATCGGAAGGGCAAGAGGCGGAAGAGCTAAGCTTGGAGAGTATAGAAATGACAAGATCATCGGGTAAAGCATCAAACAAATCACTGTTTCCGGCAATCACCGGCGAGAATCTTTGGCGTTTCCGGCAAGCCATATTATATCCGGCGAAATCTCTCCGTTTAACTACTATCTTATCAACACAAACATCGGCTCTAGGATAACAAAGACCTCTCCTTGTTCTCATTTCTCTCTATCCCTATAATCTAGAAATCTACCCTAAATATATCTACTTTATCTCAAAAATTTCTTATGTGTTGGTTGTTTCTCAGTTTTTATGTGCCTTAGCGGCGCAAGAGATACGATAAAAGGAGAGGAAATAGAAAAAGCAAACTGAGAAGGGAAAAGCACAAAACAAGGACTTTAAAGGAAGAGAGAGCCAAAAAAAAACCAAGAACCCAACAAATAATATTATTATTAACAGTAAAACAGCTCGTGGGGACGGACGGACTTTCGTATGCTTAATTACATTTTTAACCCTACATAGTAATCGCTTTTACGGTCTTAATGCCGTTCACCCAGATCCCTCCGTTTTAAACAACGATAAATAAAATAGAGTCTGAGGGAAGGGAGCACTCATTTATCCTTTCTTCTTTTCTTTTCTTTTTTTTCCAGATGAAGTTGAAAGAAAGGTTTATAAATAAAACAGTAAAATAGATTTACCGTTTCATCTCTATATATTTATCAGTTATTTGTTCGGTAAAAAATGCTTTGTAAATTTGTTTTGAAAGGGGTTAAATTTGTTGCAAGTGGAACAACGAACTTCGGTTTTTTTTCTCTGTAATACAGTTTCGCTTTACGTAATTC
Source organism: Gossypium australe (assembly GCA_005393395.2). Lineage (NCBI taxonomy): Eukaryota > Viridiplantae > Streptophyta > Magnoliopsida > Malvales > Malvaceae > Gossypium > Gossypium australe. The sequence goes on along the minus strand of CM016616.1, from coordinate 35,368,301 downwards.
CGGCGCGTGAACAACGCCGACCGTTTTGGTCTATTGTTTAAGGAGTGATGTCCACGCTCTTTGTTTGCGAATGTGGAAGTTTTACATCTGATTAACAAACTTGGGGTAACCTCAGTTCAGCGAATTCTGAGTAATCGTCCGACGACTATTAAAAAAAGGTCAAACGCATGAATCAGCAGCATTCCGCACCAACATGTGTTGAGGTACTCTTCTTTGTTTTACATTTTTTCCCATTAATTTCCTCACTTTCCATTTTTGCCTTTTTTGCTTAATTAATACATTATTAATTGATAATTCTCTACTAGATTTTTTTTCTCGATTTTATATTTTATTACTTTATTGCAAAATTACTCACGGTTAATTTTTACTATTAGTTTGTATACTTTTGGAAAGTTATGAGTTTGGTCCTTGTATTTTAATTTGTTCGTATTTTATCGAACGATTATTGTTAAATTTGTTTAGTTATGTAATTTTAAAATTTTGATGTGGCAAACATATTTTCAATTGTGCAATATCATGTCAACTTATTATTTTCACATATTACTCACTAAAAATTTAATTGATAGATTAACGACTATTATTTACGTTAAGACTAAAATTTTAAAATTTAAAAGGGATAGAAACTTAAAATGATCTAATTGGAGAATATATACTAAATATATAACTATACGCATAGTACAATACTAGTAATTGAATTTAACCAAACAAATTTAAATGCTACTATTTAGATAGGATTAAAATCTCAAAATTAAAAAAAAAATAAAATAATTAAATTCATAATTTCCACAAAATACAGAGATTAAATCCGTTGAAAATAAACTCTCTTTTTTAGCTTAGCTTTTTCTTATTTTATTTAATAATTATTTTCACAGGGATTTGTTAATGGCAGTGGTAATGGATTCCAATATTGTCTTAGATAAGAATAAAAAATAAGATGAATGTTGTTCTAATGATAGAGAAGAAGACATATATTATATGTAAAACAAATAATTAAATAATTTATAGTTTAATTTTAAATCAATGCATCTCAACGTGGGATAATTTTAAAATAAGGTATAAATATATGAAACTAATAAATTTAATGCAGGCAAATAATAATATGTGAAAGCAAATAATAATTTTAAAAATTCACGTTGAAGCTTCGTAAGTATATAATATTTTAAATAAATTTTGGAAAAGATATAAATATAAAATTTATATTAAGAAATGAAAATATACCATATTAAATGTGATATAAATACAAAAAATCAAGAAATAAATATAGTTTCATCCTCTCAATGCATATATAAGGTAGGAAATCTACTTTTATAATAAGGCTACACTTAAAATAGACATATCCTTATTTGTTCCGTCTAGTACAGTAGGTTTGTACTAGTCAAGCTTTACCTCAACATTTTTCCTTTTTTTTAAATATTTTGATCCACTTCTTCAAAGAAATTTATTATTAAATATTTTCTTAATTTTTTAAATGTTTAAATATTAAGATAAATTATTTTATTATTTTTTAATATTGAAGCTGTCAATTGAGTCTTAACTCGATTGGCATGAGTATTATTGTCAATCTAGAATGACGTGAGTTTTAGTGCCTTGAAGTGAATTATCCTCCTATTTATGGGTTAGAGAAGGGTTATAGGTAACTTTAGGCATTATATCTAATATTGAAGTTGTTATTAGGTAATTTTGAATTTTGTCAAAACATCACCTCCACATAGATAATAAAAAACTAAATAAAAAAAATTAAATTAAAAACAAATAACTAAACATAAGAAGTAAATACTAAACTTTCATGAATAAGAAAATGTTACTTGAAATTAATTAAAAATATTATTTCAAATGGAAAATTTTATGAAAAAGATGATCATTTACTTAAATGGAGAAAATGATTTTTTGCTTATTTAATTTTTGTATTTCTTTCTTTCTTTCTTATTAACCTTATATTTAACTAATTTTTGTTTTATTTCTTTTTGTCACATAATATTATATTATCAGTGGGCTTGATGATTTGAAAAAAAATAAATTACATTCGAATTTCCATTGGTTAGTCTAATAGTTATATGTATATTATCCTTATAAAAGTAATATTAATTAAAATAAATATTTTAGATGATACTATTATTTGATATTAATTATTTTAATTATTATTAGTAGAACTATTGTTTGATACGAGATTAATTAGTTTGTTTTATAAACAAAATAAATTCATTATCAATATATACATTTTAATCTTCTAACCAAATGTTCTCAATTGTAATTTTTTTTCCTCAACATTTGAATCCAAACACATCCCACAACTATAATATTTAATCACACAATTATAGTAATTATTATCACCACCAACATCGTTTTTAAACTCACCAAAACTATTTTTACTGTCTATCCACTAATTTAATATTATCATTATAGTTTCAACTTCATCCCTATAGCAATTATTCTCATCACCAATCCTATTGAACTACTACTTTTTTTTTATTAATTTTCTTAATAAAATCCCATGTTGTATTCAAATTTCCGATTCTTCATCTTCATGAAACTTCAAGATGTTTTGATTAATTTCTGATTCTTGAAAACGGCGTGTTGAATTTGGTTATGAAATTATTAAAATGTATTTACTTTAAAAGTAATTAATATTATTATAAAGAGAGGGATTCATTTACATTGGAGTAAAATTAAAGTGATTTTACACCCTTTTGTAAGTTTTTATATAATTAATATTTTAATAATTCGATCATCACATTTCATACTCCATTCATTTAGATCATTCATGTTAAGTTTGATGTAAATTAAAAAATTTCAACTATTTGTTTTATGTAAAAAAAAAACAAACTTTCAACTGTTAAATATATATCAATATAGACAACATTTTAGATCGATATGATAGAGATATCAAATCGATTCAAAAATTTATATGCATGATAAATATAAATATCTTGATAAATTTAATGGTTGAACTATTAAAATATCAATCGTATAAAAGATTAAAAAAAAGTGTAAAAACCACTATAGTTTTACACTAATGTAAGTGTATTCTTCTCGTTATTATAAATGTATTTTTATTATTTTATACTTGCATATAATATAATCAAATGAAACAACTAAAAGATACTATTATTTAGAAATCAGACATAACACCAACAAGTTTAAATAAAAAAACTCTTATCATTCCACCTATAATATTTGTTGAAATATATTTTTAATATAAAATATTTTCATTCACCTAGTGTGATAAAATCTAGTATATAATAAATTAATTATATAAGAATTATAATAAAATTTTTGAATATATATATAATCCATAACTTAATATATATAAAAAAATAATATTAGCAATCTAATTAAAAACGTTTGGTCCACAAATTTTATTATTATGAAAATAATTGAAACCTAACCTAAATGCTAGAGCATAGGATCCGACTCCACTTTCATTCACTTTATTATAAACAGCTTTATAACTGTAAATAATTATGATATTTTATTAACTATAAATTCACAAAGGTTAAAATATGCTATTAGTATGTGTAATCTCTCTTATATTTCATATTTACTTACTTTAAATCGTGTTAATATGAAATTTTGATTAGATTATATTCATATGACATGATATATAATTGACAGAAAATAAATTTTAATAGAAACTAATAATTGTAATAAAATTTTTAAATTGAAAAAATTTAAACATTGTAGTTAAACACGAAAAAGAAAAAGAAATAAATTAAAGAAGGAGAGAAAGCAAGATGGAAAAATAAGGTTAGTGGAGATAGTGGGGTAGCTGAAAGAAAGTTAAAATGGGCAGCCTTGTTGTCACGTCGCCGTAATTCTATCAATACCCGTCACCTCGCCACATTGACGTGCTACGGGTAACGGGTTTTCTACAGTGACGAGGCTTGGCTTACTTGCCTGTGAGCTTAAACCATTCAATGTCATCATATCTTTTTGGATTAATAGCTAATTTCACCTTCTACAATAGTTAAATCATCATTCGATACGTTACGTGCGCTTACATTCCGTTTATCAGATTACCACACTTACTTGGTTGGGTGAAAAAGTAGAGGGGTATAAAAATGAAATGAAAAAAGTAAAAAGAATATATAATAGGAAAGGTAATTATTTTTCATTCTATTGTATAAAAATTAATATATTTTTTAAATTTAAAATATATATATTTTAAATGTTTTATTTTTTTTTAACCTCTTTGTGATGAATCATCTTTGCCTCATTCCATCCAGAAATTATCGACATCCAATAAGAATGTGCTAACTATGTATTATGGTTTCATTGCCAACATTTTTATTCTAGGGTAACTTAGAAAGAAAATGATTGTTGAGATATTGATATCATGGAAATGCAAAAAAGAAAATCAAATAATTTTCTAAAATTGTAAGATATTGATGAAATTATAATAACAAAAAAATATTTAAAGAAAAAAAAATCCTTTTCCTTTTCTTCACAAAATTTAAGATTAGAAAACGATTAAGTATGATAAAAAAAACTGCTTTATTCAAGATTTGGTCTATAAATTCTTTGTTATAGCTATTTAGTCCAAACTTTATAGATGTTAAAAAAATCCGACCAATTAAAACGTGGTATGTGTCTTTAATTTTATATTTCATAATATAATTTGAATTTAAGAAAAAAATATTATTAAATTATTTTTCCTTATTATTATTTTGTTAAATTTAATCAAATGGTTGTCATCGTCGTTCTTCCTGGTATTAAATAGTGGCTCAGGAAGAAGCATTTGAAATTGCATTTACAGTCCAAAGCCAACAGTCTTGGCTATTCTTTGGAAAGGCTAGAGTTCTCGGTTATTATAGAGGCAATACCTTCGCCATCAAGAGAGGTTTGATTGAGGATATTAAGAACCAAAGTTCTACTAAACGAAGTAATGGTGGCGTGATTGCCTTTCTAAAGCTTAAATGTTACCTCCATTAACATATAGTGTAACTTGGTAACTCCAAGAACCATGTCAGAATGATCACTCAACACAAATTGGTTTTCATCTTCTTTCTGAAATGTTTAAATTAAACTAAAAAAAAAAAAAAAAACTATTGGGATAAGAAGTAGACAAAAAGAAAAATAGCCATGCTAGCTATTGCACTAGGTTGAAGGGCGAAATCAAAATTTTTTTTAAAAGGTTAGAATTATATTATATATTTTCATAATAGTAAAAATATAATTTTATCATTTTAATAGCCTGTATCTTTATAATTTTTAAATGATTAAATTAATTTTTTATCATTTTTGAAAGGTCAAAGTGTAATTTTATCATTACTAATTTAAAATTTTATAAATTATAAAGGAACCTAAATAAAAATTTTCTGTTTAAAAAAAGTTAATGCCCCTACCAACCCCTATCTTCGTCACTGTTTAGATTTTAATTCATTAAATGATTCATACATGTAACACTCAGATGTTTTAGTTTTACATTATTTATTAATTTATGTCTTTAATTAAAAGACATTATCGATGTTGGTTATAATGTAACTAAAAAAAACAAAAAGATGTAACTTGACAAAAATGTCCATTGATGCTTCACAAGTTCTTCAATAAGTTTATATTTAATAAAGACATTAATGCTTCATTTGAATTGATCATTTGAATTGAATGAAGCATTAGAATGTATTGATGCATAAGTTTTTAGTGGAAGAACATTATAGTTATAGAGAGAGAGTTTTACATTAAGTTCATTATGTTAATGATTTATAAAAAACACACCATTTAAGTAGGTAGTTAAGAATATTTAAATATCGATACACATGAAAAGTTAAATATCAATGATTGAATGTTAAAATTCTATTCCACTTTTAGTTGAATTCATATGTTTACTAAATTTGTAAACATGTTTGTTTTCACGAAAAAATTATTTAGAGATATCTAGTGTCATTTCTAATAATTGGTATCAGAGTTAAAATTTATCTCTATTTTGATGTTTTAAGCTTTTTTTGTATATATTAAAAATTAAAGAAGTTAAATGCAATCTTATTCGAATTAAGTTGGTTAGCCCAGCTAAAGGTTTAAGATGATGAAAAATGGCATTTCATTTATGATATAAAAATGACAAAAGTATCAAATATTTTAGAAAGTTTTAGTCAATTTAATTTTGGTGTTTGATTTTATGCATAATTAAATAAAACTCATATTTATATACTAATACATGCATATCATCAATTTACTTTTACGCATAAAATTAGAAGTCATGCAGTTAATTGTTTTTAAATTATATATGAAGTACCTAAATCATATATAATAATATTATATCAACTATAATTAATTATGTGAAGTATAATAAATTTTATCTCACATGAAAAATTATTATATTTTTTATGATTAATTAGGATGAAATTGTAACGCCCTCAACCTGACACGATTCACCAGATCCGAATCTCAGGTGTTACATTACTATTACAGACTTATATGTGCTTAAGACATACAAAATTTCCAAAGAAATACATCTTATTCAATAATACTGCCCGTCGAAGTTACATTGGGGCGTACTCTACGTACAACACTTACAAATATAATTATGCCTCTAAATAACATTGTTGACCTCATTTATTGACCAACATGGTCCATTCACTCTATAACGCTTACAAACAAAATTCCAAGACTTGTACAAAAACGCTTCTATCGGACTCGACGCGCTTGTGCAATCCCCACTCTATATGCATAAGTGTCCACTTCGCCACTCATTTGGCGTAGCCCTGATGTCGTCCCTACCGGTGCTTCATTTACCTGAGACATAAAATACAGAGGGGTAAGTTCGATAGAACTTAGTGAGAAAACTCTCTTTTGCTAGAGCCCTTATTCAGGGATCTCACCATTTGTTTCTCGTTTATAACTTTGACCCGATCAATTGTATAGACTTCGCTGTGACCTTCCATACTTGCCTTTCTTTTCGAGCTAATCCGTACTTACCGATGCTTAGAATCTCGTGTTCGTCATTCATTCAAAGTCCGCTCATAGGCATTGTCTTTAGATAGTCATCATGAAATCCATTCTTCAAATTTCCCCATGAATGCGTCCCTTTCCAAAGATAGTCACAAAGGCTTTCCTTTTATAATCTCATCATGATAGTGCCCTTTTAACAAAATTTGCAACAAAACATTCATTTAGCTGAAATCGCCATAAAGGCTTACATTTAGCAAAGATCGCCACAAATGCTTCTTTATAGGAAAATTGGTGTTTTTGACAATAGAGATTTGCCTAAACCCACCGTAATGAGGTTTGCCCCTCATCACTAGTACTCACCCAACCGTCCTTTACATATTCCATATGATGCCATGGTTCAACCATGGTCTTTCACTATATGGTCTTCAGAGTGCCATGGCCATGGACTTGTCCTTACCAGAGATTCGTATTTTTAGTCTCGACGAACCTCTTTAGACGACTCCGGAGATAGACACATGCTATTTATGCAAACTCATGCTTGACAGACTTATTCCTTTCAGACTTCTTCGTAACAAATGCATTCATGCTTACAGACATGTAACACATTCCCTTAAACTTCATGCATAGACTCTTCATACAGTGACTTACTCATGACAAACACAATCATGCTTTCAGACATATTTTACATGCATTAAATTCTTTTCTCATCAAAGGCGTAGTATCATACTTTACTAGTTCCAGTTTTAAGTTCTTCTTAAAGATTGCTGCGACCACTACCTTGGTAAGAAGAAATCACCGATTAAGCTTAGGATTTCCACTCTAATTTAAGGAATACGTTTTCTCCGTTCTTCTAACCTAATAATAGTAGGATTTTGGTTTGTTCTGTTTTTATCAAGTTGAAAATACTTATTGGAGAAGGAAGAGAAAAACTCCCTTTTCAGTCCAGGTCGCCCAAACTTATACAACTCTGGTCTATATGATAACTTGACACGTGTTACAATCCTAATCAAGTTTTCGTATGGGTGGTTCACAAATGTAAGGAAATGTGTATAAGAATTCAAAACCTTTTCATACTTTCGATTTGACTGATTGTTCATTTCTAACTATCTCGTAAGCATATAACCTACACATTAGCTAAACTAACTAGGCACACCTTGACCTTGGGGACATCCCTTACCACTCACAATTCCTTGACAACTCACTAGTTCCTCTCTTGGAAATCCCTCATTACATCCACCATACCTTTTTCAGCCAAAAGCATTGTTTGGGTGGACGTCAACCCATTCTTTTTCAAAGACTTCGCCCAAGAGCACACTCGTGAACCTCAACTCTTAGTCGAATCTAACATCTCGCCTTCTCAGGACCTATTTCGAGATTCTTGCAATATTCAAATATTAAGGCTTCGCTCATTCTAGGTGCCATCGAAGCTTTTGGGTGAATCATTCTTAACCAGACACACTTCTTGATAACTATGTGTCGACCTAGTGCTCACCAACATCAAGGCGTCACAGGTGTGCTCAAATAGGTTATTATACTTAGTCTAGTTCTAACACTATACCTATTCGAGACTTATCTTATCTGCCTTATTTACCTAAACAATATTCAGACACTAAGGTTTCACCGGGCGAGGTGTTACAGAAATAATAACTAACAAATTTAGATATTCAAAAGTTCTATGTGAAACAAATTCAAATAACAAATATATAAAATTAACATTTATATACATTGTGCTAATTAAAATACAATTAAAAGGGTTAATATGTAATTTGTCCTTTGAATTTGTTTGAAAGAACCTAGTTGTTACCTAAATATTTTTTGGACATGGTTGGTACTTAAACTTATATTCTATCATACACATTGGCACATTCGCATTAACACCATTAGTTTGTGCTATGTGGCACTGACAACCAATCACACAATGAGATGCGACAGCTTCTTATCATGACACGTGATAGATATAAATAAAAAATAATTAAAAATATCTAAACTAAAAAAAGTATAATTTTTTTAATATCGAGAATGAGTCTGGACAAATGGTTGTCGACAACCATTTGTCCATATTCATTCAAGATGCATTTTTATTGATTTTATATGTTGTTAGTTTTTTTATATAATATCACGTTTTGTTATATTATTGTTTAAAAAATACAAATTAATAAAAAAAGTATAAAATATTTTTTACATCAAGAATAAACTTGGACAACTATTTGTCTAAATTCATTCATGATGTATTTTTAGTATTGTTTTAATCTTTGCATATAAAAAAAAAAATCAGTTTTTATGCTATTATTATGAAGAACATATTAATATAAAAACAAATAAATTTATAAAAATATAAAAATACATACAATTAAAAATAAAAAAAAAGCATAAAATATTATGAAAAATATAAGTCATAAAATAAAAAATAAAATTTATAAATTTATTAAAAATATATAAATACATAAAATTACTAAAAAGACCACATCAAGTTAGAGTATAGACAAATGGTTGTTTGTCTAGATTCATTCTTGATGTGAATTATTTTTATTAAGTTATACATTTTTAGTTTTATACATTTTGTAATTTCAAAATAAAAATATAGATAACAGGATATTTTATATTAAAAAATATATCATTACTAAAAATAAATATAATTAAATTTTGATAAATTTATATGTAAATTTTTTATTTTGATAAATCCCAAAATTTAGAACTCCAAAATTCAGTAAATTTGTGATTATTATAAACTCCATTCATGATCATGCTAATAGTATTTTCAATAAAGGAATCCATTTTTTTCCTATAAAACCTAACACATAAAAAGAAAAACAAAAAAGTTTTCGATAAACTTTCGAATCATCATCTTTTGTATTATTGTCAATTTGAAGAATCATATAATAATTTGCGTCCATCTTTAAGCATAAAATTTATTATAGAGTTTATCTAATTTGTTTGCAATTTATTTAGAAAAGGATTTAAATTTTATAGGCTTTCCATTTTTCTATCTTGAAATTTAGATTTTTTTTAATTTTGTAATATTTTTAATTTTTTAGAAACATATAATTTATAATTTCTTCTATATTTAAAAATATATATAATTTTTATGTATTTTATTTTAAAATTTAAATATCAGTACCACATGTTACAACTTAAGAGTGCCGTTTGTCCTATATTTAACACTGTTACAAAAAAGAGTATGAAACCCCTTAATGGGATGAACATTCGGGTACTTAGAATAAAAAAACCATAAGTACCAACTTGGAAGAAAGTGTCAATTTTGGGGGACTAGATGATTATTTGAGCGTTATAATTAAAATTAAATATAAATGCATATAATATTATTTATATAAAAATATATTATATTTTATACTTATTCATAATATATAATTTATATTTAATTATACATGTTTGAGGATAAAATTGATAGAATGTATAAATATTAAAAACTAAATTTATTATTATACCAATTGAAAAGTCACGTCATCACTTTCGTTAACTATTTGATGAAAAGTGACCAAAATAAAAATAATCTAAAACACGAATGACCAAAATAAAATGATCTAAAATGTTAGCGATTAAATTAAAAAATTTCATAATTAAGTGGCGAAAACAGAAATATAATAATAAATGGGTGACTAATTGTATTAGAATGTAGAAAATAGAAATTAAATATTGGAATTTAAATGAAGAGAAAAAAAAAAAGAAAAGACAAAGTGAGGATAGGATAAGTTGGGGGGAAATGACGTGGATCTCAAGGAGGTGATATCGACCACTGGTGTCATATCATCACAGACCCCACATGTATTCTTCCACTAATCACACTCTCTTTTTTGGATTGCTCATCAACGCCTCTCTTTTACCTCAAAATAAGAAATATATTTTTCTTTTGAGAAAAAAAAGCGCCTCCGCAATCACCGTACTCTATTTTGTTTCGTAAATTTTGGATGTCCAAATTTCAGTGCTTACTTGCGGATGCCGTAACGCCGTCGCGCTGCGCCCTTTTTCCCCTATTATATATATCAACGGCGGGGTTTTCCACTCAAATTTATGATTTTTCTATAAGAAATATTATCAAAACTAAAATATGATATAAGTCATTCTACTCTAAAAATTTAAAATTTATGAATTTAATCTTTTTACGTTTCAGATTTTAAAATTAGGTTCAACTATTATCATTAATAATATTTTTGTTAAATTTAAATTTATAATAATATTGTTTTTAATTACATGACTATTAAATAAAAAAATTATTTCAAAAGATCACACCAACAAATTTAATATAAAAATTTAATAATTAAACCTGTATTTTAAATAAAAATAAATAATTTAAATTCTTGAAAAAAAAAAATTAAATTCTAAATTTTTTAAAAATACATTAACCTACACGGATACTAATTTCAATATCAATTGAACTAAAACACTCTATTATCCATTTTTTTCTTTTTAATTTATATCAAGCTTATTTTGAAATGATTTTATAATTATCTATGCCTTATTTTTATTTTAGTATATTGATTGAAAAATAAGATTTTATTTTATTTTTTGCTTAAAATAAATAAGTTAAAATTCTGTGTAATTATGTAAATATAAATTCTTATATGATTAAGTAAAATAAATATATAAAATGTTAAATGTTGTTATTAGTTGTACATGAAAAGCTAAGGTATTGATATACCAAAGATTGATTTGGTGTAATCCAAATAAAATAATATTTTAAACAACGGTCGCAATTTATATGAATCAATCATACCATTAAATCCTTGAATCTCAATAAAAGTTTTTTTGTTTTATGAGGAGAAAAAGGGGGGGGGGGCGGCGCAAGTTAAATTTGATTTGACACATAATAATACAGATTTAGTGAGAACAATGCTTTTCAAAGGGTTGACTAATCTCAATTTGCAGGTTTAATATCACCTTTGCTTTCTTGAACTAGAAGGATTCGCTGCTACCACCTTTTTCTTTTCAATCTCGAGTTTCTCCTCAGTCAAACGCGTGTTTATGTTAAACGCTACCGTTTTCAGGTCTTTCAAATATTTTTTTTATTTAAAAAAGAAGAAGAAGAAGAAGAGTACATATTATCTTTCCTATTTTGTTTTGTTGCTGGATGGGATATTTATTGGTTATGGCTACGGCTCTTGTCATTTTAAGATACATAATTATGCTCAACTATTTTCACGTTGTTGGATAGGGACAATCTTATATTTTACGACTCCATTTTGGATTATCACTTTTAATTATAAATATATCTTTTAAAGATTATACAACATTTTAAAATAAAATATTTATCTAAAAATTTATTCAATAATAATTATAGATGAAAATACCGTAAATAAATTTTATCAAGCTAATGTTTATGTAATTTTATTTATTTATTTAGAGTTTATATAAAAGCATAGTATCATCCTAATAATATTAGTTATTATTTTTAAAAAAAATCTCAACTAAATTGATACTCGATTAACTCATAGTATTAACTTAAATAAAAATATAAATTTTAGTATTAAATATTGGTGTAAACATCTTATTTCTTCTATATTTCTCTCATATAACAAAATCATGAAACATAAGATATTGATGAAATGGCAAAATTTAGCAGCATTTTCTTCAAATAAACGCCGCAAAGCTTCCAGATTTTTCTTCTAAAAACTATATGGTGTGATGTTGGTGCAATTAAAATATAGTGTGAACATAACATGTTAAGTAGTGAGGAAAAATCTGGTTAATAGCATTTGTCAATAAACTAAAAAATATTCAACCATACTCTCTCCCAAGTCCCAATCATATCTTCATTAATTTTCCTAAAAGCTGAAATAAAACCCAATAAATCTTTTTATCACTTGTAAAAATAAATATCTTCATTAATTAATTGAATTAAAAACCACTTGTAAAAATGTTGCTATATGATTAAAAAAAATGAAAAAGAAATTGAACAGCGTTATTAGGTTGGATTGGTGTTTCACGAAATAAGCCGGCACCGATCATGATTCTTCTACAAAGAGACCACCATCATTATGAGATTCACATGAATTTGGTGCTACTCTAATCTCATTTCATCCCATCCCCGTGAATCTGGATTCTTCTACTTTTGATATAATAATTGTATATGAATTCAGATTTATGTTTTAAATTTGTATATCAAAAAGTAGATATCTTTTGTTTTCTTATTACTCACAAATAATGTTTGTTTTATTAATATAGCAATATTTATAATCTTTTAATAAGTTAAAAATAATATATTTTTTGTGTGGCTGGAAAAAAAAATTAACAACACATATGAAAATCTTTTATTAATAGATAAAAAACTTAATGGGTGCATGGATCTTTAACCTACAAATAATAGTTGTTAACATATTTAAGTTATAATGCTAAGATACATTACATTCTTAGAAAAGTATGCAAGTTCGAACCTTGAAAATAATATTATTGGGAGGATCGTAGCAATGAACTTCAAATATGGATTGTAAAACGAACTCTAAAGATTGACTCTAATTGAGTCATGCCCAATTAATTCGTGACATTAAATTTAATAAAAGATTTAAATTATTATATGTAGAAATTAATTTATATGAATATAAATGAAACTATACTAATATGACCAGGGGCGAAGCCAGGGGCTGGCATGGGCCCCGGTCCCCCTAAAAAGTAAAATTGCTATTTAAGCTCTTAAAATTTTTAAAAATTTTAAATTAGTACAGATAAAATTGCACTTTGGCTCCCCTAAAATTATAAAAATTCAATTTTATCCTTTACAAATTATAAAGATATAAACTATAAAAAATTAAAATTTTATCCGGCCCCCCTAAAAAATTATTCTGGCTTCGCCCCTGAATATGACATGAAAAAAACCCCAAAAGTAACATTTATTATCATTACAAATTTTAGGTCGTAAAAACTAATATTTTTTATATATACTGCGAAAATTTTTGCATTTGACATTAATAATTTTTTAAAAATAAAAAAGTGGATTTTTTTTTATAATGTTTAGAATTATTGATGTGTCTAAATGCGCTCGTATTTATATTCTCTTATACATTTAAATACGCTCATACTCATATTTTCCTATGAGTCTAAATGCGTTCGTATTGATATTCTCTTATGATTGGTAACAAATAGTTTCTTTTAAAGGATGGAAGCTACCTGAATGATATTGAGTTGTTTAAATTTTTTTTAAAAAAAAATAGCACGTAGTTTAATTAAGAATAGTGGGTAGTTATGAAGTTTAAAGAAATAGTTTTTATTTTGTCAAAAAAAAAAAAAGAAATAGTTTTTATGTAAAATTTGAATGACATAATGATGAGGAACCAAGATTGGGCAATAGAAAATGTTTATTGATGTAAAAACAAGAAGATAGTTGATCATCCGCTGCCTCTTGCAACATCGACTTACACTACCGCTAATCAATTCCGGACACTAATAAGGATACTTAGACATAACTTAATACTTAAAATATAAAACTCTTTTACATAAAAGAACCTTATTTCAACTCCTATCACGTAATTAACCTTATGTTTAAATTTTTTAATGATTTCAATGTTTTGTATGAATTTATAGTATATATTTCTTAAGATTTGAAGCATGAATGAAATTTATAACTAAAATTAAAATATGGACACAAGTCCCATATGTTTTGTACGAGATTAGATGCTTATTTGGCATTATCTATATTTATTGGTATAAAAATAGGAGTGATACCCTAAAACTAAAACCTAATTACAACACACAATTCCTTTGGTGGGTAGTACCAAACATATCTCCCATTAATAGATTCTAGCATCCTTGAGATGGTCTATCAAATTGGCCAAACCTCATGATACCATTTGATAACCAGTTTGCCATGAAATTGGCCACACTGTTTGCTTCGCCCAACGCTTTTTTTTATTAAATTTCACCCAATATTTTCTAAAAGAAAATCCTTGGTAAAAAAAAAAAATCAATGATGCCCGAAACAACAGTTAGCGCCAAACTAAACTCTTAAAAGATAAAAAATTAATTAATCATGCCCCAATTAATGTTAATTAAGTTTAACTGTTAAGTTTTGCTAATGTGACTAATAAATTAATTGAACAACGATACATGACGGAGCACATGTAAATCAAAAATTTTAAAAATCAATAAATTTGTCTAAATTCAATTTTTTAGTAATTATCTAAAAAACTTAACTCTAGGATGAACATTGACAAGTGATTGTTTAGATTCAAATGAAATTGGACAAATGGTCAATCATGTTCATCCTAGATGCGATTTTTTAAATTGATTATGTTAAAAAAAATTATTTGCAAGGATTTTTTTTTGTAAATATTTGTTGACGTGATATTTTATTACATCAGAATGATGTACATATGGTCACCACATGTTGTTGTGTGATTGGTCTATCAGTCACGTTCGCAAAACTTAACGGTTAAACTTAATTAATATTAATGGAGAGACTTGACTAATTAATATTTAATCATTTAGGAATCAATTTGATACGAGAAGTTAATTAATGATTTGATTTTAGAGTGAGGGTTTTTATTTTTATTAATAAGACGTTTATATGTGAAGAGGTAAAGGATTTCAATGAAAAGAACTTACATGTTATTATTTATCTATCTATATATACTATATTAGGTTGTTAAATTAATATATTCTTACATTTATAAAATAACAAATATGAATAGATGAGTTGTTTTCCATGTTTTAGGTATAGACTTGTTTTGTCACCCAGAACGTGTCTGCCACTAATAGTTTGAAAGTCCTTGTGAATGGATCTTTCTTTGTTTTTTCATAAAAATATTAAGGTAAAAAAGAAAGACAAGTGTAAATCACATTATAATATTTATTTTTATACCATCCATATATAAACATACTACTTATCTAAAGATTCCTTTCCGTTGAACTTACAAAATACATATAACAATCTCCAGATTGGTTAAAAGAAGCGGGGTACGTGCAAATACGAAAATCTTGGTATTTTGTTTCAAATTTTTATTAAAAATAATTTACTGGATGCCTTTGCGATTAATTAAATTAATGAAAACATTTTTATATCTAAAAATGTTGTCAAGTTTGCTTCTTCAATGAGCTTTGGCATTTAAAAAGGAAAAATATTTTTTTTTTAAATAATGCTAAATTTGGAGAGAATCTATTAAAGGGAACTGTTAGGAGCGGGACCCCTTTTTTGTTGGTATGTTTAGAGACAAGTGAGTTGTTCCCTCCCAAGGGTGCACGCCACTTTTGTGCATTCGACACGTGGCTCACTTAAGCTGTGTGTTGGCAAATCTCATAAACTGCCACGTCAGACTATGTATGAGTCAGAGAGTTGAGCAGCAAACCTAAATGCTTGGGGGTATTTGCTTTTTGCCTACCCTATTTTTCATTGCCTTTCCTCTGCATTTCTATATTATTTTATTTTATTTGTTTTTAACGTCAAAGTTTTACAAAACTCTTGTATTATATTTTAAGTTTATTGAAAAAATATAAAGTAGTCTCTATATATTAATGAGTAGTCAAAATAACCGCTCCGTTAAAATTTGGTGTTTCATATGAATTGAGACCTTTACTTTTGCATTTTTTATTCAATTTGACCATATTATTTTATTAGAAGTAAATTAAAAAATTTTGAAACTAATAAGGCTAAGGAGTCAAAAACCCCCTTAGTAACAAACAAAATAAATTAATTAAACACTTTTAAAAATTTAAAAATCGATCCCACTCTTTTATTGGGATGGTATTGTTATTTCATAATAATTTTTAAATTTTTTAAAATAATAATAATACCGACCCATTAAAATTTATAAGGGCTTAATTTTTAAATTTTATAACTTTTTTTTAAAATAAATTTTATGATTTTTAAATTTCAAAAGGGGTTAATTGATTTTTTTTTTGAAAAATTGTTACTAAGGCCTTTTTGACCCTTTTGCCTTACTAGTTTCAAAACTTTCTAATTTACTTCCAATAAAAGAGTAGGGGTTGAATAAATGTGTAAAGATTAAGGGCTAGATTTGTTATTATACCATATATATAAGCATAGGGACTATTTTACTCACTCATCTAGTGTAGAAAGATTAATGTATCTATTTTAATCAATAAATAAGCTACATGCAATCTAAAATATACTACATGGGGTTTTGGTACTGTTAGCATACTAATCATCAAATATGAATCCTAAATATTATTATTATTATTTAAAATAAAAAATACAGGGTGGTTTTTTAACTCTACACTAAGCATGTTAAGTGAAAAAGACAAATATATGGGAATTTAATATAAAAGTGATGGTTATAAATAATATTAATAAATGTTGTGTGGTTGTTTGTTAAAACATATATGTGGAAAAAAAATCAGGTGTGGCAATGAATATTTACTTGTAATCCAAGACGTGTGGTTGAGAGATGTGGGGTATTTATCCATTGAAGAAGCTGATGCAAGCTATGTACCAAACAAAAGTCTTTTTATTCCTCCCTTATTTGTTGCTAATTTTATGGTGGAAACTCAACTCATACCCTTGCTTAAATGTTTGGGGTCGTAGTAGTTGTGCTGCATGTGCTCCATCGGTAAACTAATCCTAACCTATATATAAAAACTAAACTCTCAATAGAATGTTGAAGCCGAATATGAAATAAATGATGGAAAGCGTGATTAATACTTGGAATAAATTAAAGCGAAAAGAAGATTATTAGTTTGGCAACAAGTCCTTGGGGAGTGGTTAACGTAGAATTATAACAATCACATTTCTGAAATCTAACGCATATCTCTCATATTCCTTCTCATTTCTTACGTTGGGATTTGAAAGCATTCATCCTATCTTTACATAAACCAAACATTTGAAGGAAAACACTGACTTAAATTAGAGAGTTTGAAGGAGAGGATGTTGCTTAACGCTTTTGCCATTCATTAGGGTCCCTCGTAACTGCTGTTAAAAAAAAAAGGAATTAATGGTGAAGTTTGCATGCGTAGGCACGTGATGGGGGCTTTTGCGATACATATGGTTGAGTGTGATTCAAGCCATTTTTGCTTGTTTATATTGTGTTATTATTACTATTTTACTTTATAAAAACATCAAGTACGGTTCTTTTGACCAAAAATTAAAAAAATTGGACCCATAATTCTGCAAACAAATAATAACTGGGAGACCCATATAGTATATGGTTGTACAAGGGTCAGATTTTGGTCAATAGACATTGATTTTTGAGTCGTGGGTTGGTCCGAGGCACATGCAAAAAGTATGGCAAGGAACCCACAAGCAACAACAAGGCTTTGAATTGTTTTTTCTCGGACAAAATATTTGGTTTTTCTTTTTTGTGTTACATTTGATTTGAAATGATTTTTATTTAGATTGTGGATATTAAAAGCGAAGAAAGTTTGGGGAATTGGCATACGATGGAGTGTCGTATCTGAAAGGAATCTAAGCGTTTTGAGGTAAAAAACCAGACATGATCTGCCTTTTGATTACACGTGACTGACTTGGACAGATGTTTGAACGGTCTTCTATTACATCAGCTTCTCTTGACACGCCATCTCAGACTTTGTACCTCGATTTGACTGCCAAAAATTTAACTCGTTTGCTTCCTTTTTTTTTCATGTAGTTTCTCTGGTCTTCCTTTTTTATGTTACTGCTCATTGACAGTAAAAAAGGACTGAGTGGGGATGAGCATATCGCAGAAATTAACTGCCCCCTGGAAACAGCTGTTTGGTAGCTAAGAAAATGATATATAGAGTTGACTGGTTGGGCGTGGAAGCAAGTCGAGTGGGTTGCTTTTTGCCTCCAAATACAAGGACAGTATTTTTTGCCTTTACGTGCATGGTAAGTGAAGTTGAAGCCTCAAAGCCAGGGGAAGCAAGAAGCCAAGGCGGCCACGGCTTATGGGGTCAGGGTCAGCTCTCCCTAAATTGACCACTAATCAATCGTTTACCATTAATCGCAGAATAACACGAGTTTGAGAAAATGTGCTTAAAAGTTAGGTTTAAAAATATGTAAACTTTCAATGAATAAGTTTTTATTTTAGTAATGTAATTAAAAAAAATTACAATTTGATTATAGAATTATTCGAAGATTTTTATTTAAGTCACTAAACTATTCAAAAGTCTTTAAATCATTGAGCTATTAAGGTATTTTATAAAGTTTCACTAGCGAGCTTCAAATAACAATTCAGTGACTGGTACATTAGATAAATATTTATCGATGAGTATAAGAATATACCTTAGATTCAAGTCGATTTAACAGTCAGTGTCGAAGATCGGAGAAAAGCCTGTTTAAATTTTGGTTCACAAATTTATTACGTTTAA
This sequence comes from Gossypium australe, assembly GCA_005393395.2. Taxonomy (NCBI): domain Eukaryota; kingdom Viridiplantae; phylum Streptophyta; class Magnoliopsida; order Malvales; family Malvaceae; genus Gossypium; species Gossypium australe. Next base: position 35,349,170 of record CM016616.1, on the reverse strand, counting down.
AGCTGTTTTATGAGAAAAATTAAATTGTAAAAAAAGAAGAAAAAAAGACTTTTGATTGGTGTAGGCACTGCAAACAAATAAAATTATATAACATTAATTTTAACAGTCCAATGACTTAAATGAAAATTTTTGAATAATTCATTGATCAAATTATAATTTTTTAATTAAGTGATCAAAACGAAAACTTATTCATAATTTAATGATTAGTGATATAGTTTACCAAAAAAAGACACAGATGAGGATGAGATTTGTAACTTCATAGGTGTTTTGCATTATGAGGGAAATTCCGGCTAGTCAGGAGCTGGTACGGTGTTTTGCCCCTTGGACAAATTCCGGCTTTAGCCCTTTTCAGAAAAAAAAAAGTTAATAATCTATAGAGTACTATATCCAAATCAATTATTCTAACAATTTGATTGAGGAATGATTAAAAATTATGTTTTTATATATTTTTTAAACTTTTGATTTATGATTTTAACCAAAACTTCAATTTATTTTTAAATAAACTTTACATCGTAAGTAGGTGTGTTGTAATTTAGGGCTAGTTTGGATGGGCAGTGTGTTTACCTCCGGTGAGGTTAAAAACAGCGGTGGCGGTGAGATTAGTTACTGTAGCGGTGAGATTAGACACTGTAGCAGTGAGATTAAAAACAGCGGTGGAGTGTGTGTTTGGATTCAAACGCAGCTGTAGCGGTGAGGTGAAAATAAAAAATGACCATTAAGGACATCATATTAGAATTGATATATAATAGTTATTTTTAAATTATTTTACTTATGTAAAATTATTAAAGTATGTGAATTTATGAATTCATTTAATAAAATATTAAAATGTTTCTTCCAATATTTTATTATAAATATTTTAATGAATTATATAATTAATTTAAATTATTTATTAGATAAAATAAAAATTATTTTTAAATTTTATAGTTAAATATTTTTTTATAACAATGATAAATATTATTTTCGCAAATAGTAACATTATACTTGGATCAAATTTTGAAGTATCTAACCTAATGATTTGTAATAAAAAATATATATTAACATAAGACATAACAAGTTTCATTATTACTAGAAATTAAGTTATGATACAAAATTGTTTTTACAAATGTTGAATTAGTTCTTTCAGCAGCGTTAATTTAGAAACGCTTCAATTAGTTGAATCTATAATTGGATCACCGCAAAATTAAATTTGTAAAAATCGATCATTTTCAATATGTTGACTTAAAATATTCAAAAGATAGTTATGCTTATTTAGTGCTCGTAGAGGCAAGGCAAATTACAAAAATCCATTTCAAGATAACGTCAATTTTGAAGAGGAAAATTCCGGGACCGCACTCATTAACACCAACAACCCATAGTTCAGAAGAAAAAACCTCGATGAACCAGATTGCCATACCTTCAAAATTGTATATATTACATCAACCGTCATTCCTTCAACATTCATGGCATCCATCAAAATCATACATTTCTTTGCGGTTGCTTCCTTCCTTTGCCGTTTCGTTCGTCCCAAAGGAGAACAAAAACAACCCCCAGCAGCAAGTTGGACGAACCACAGTTCACGTATGGAAAATTGATGCAGCATTGAAATTATTTGAGTATTTAGAACACATTATCCGTAGAGCCTTCACTGTTTTCTTTTAGGAGAGAAAATAGAAAAAAAAATAATAACAATGATCATGACATTAAAATAAGACAATTTTTGATATACTAGCATTAAGTGGTGGATGAGAAGAGGCATTGTTTTAAACCATGCATGACAAAAGCTATAATCTTATATTTCTAAATACCAACCGTTTGAGCCATCTCCTAAGTTCAGTATTGACATATCTGCTTGTAATCACAGTTAAAATGTATCTTGCAGAAACCCAACAAAGTAAACTGTAAGAACTACATTCATGGAAGACCCGAGAAATAAAAAAAAAATAGAAGACAGGGCGAAAGAACAAGAAGCCTCAGCAAATAGTCGGTGGTTCTATTATCTTTTCTCCAGTAACATCTGCATGCTAATCATAAAACTTCTGCCTGTGCGTCAATGTCACAATATACGATAACATATAAATTGATAACTGGTTATTGTTAGGGAATTAGCCGATAATGCACCGAGTTACACTATATGGAGTTGATGCCTTACTTGCACGCTACATGACAACGAAAGCACTTGCAGACTCTGAAGTCCTTTAGCTGTGCTGCAACACTTGCAAACAAAGAACAAAACAGAGAGGAAACAACGAAACAAATGGAGACCTCACAAATTGAAAGATCAACTACTTTATTCACAAAGAACCTTGAGCATCCAAAACTTACTAACAGGAAACAAAGATGTTGTACACGCTTCCAAATGTCGGTGGACTCTTGCAAGCAATGTGAGAAAATTGAACGAAACAGTGTGAGCAATGATAGTTTTAGATTGAGAAAAAAAAAAGAAAGGAAATTTCAAATGTGGTTAAGAATATTTACATGGGTTACATTCTGATAAAGTTTTAACCTCGATGAAAATTAAAGATTCAAGGTAAGGTCGCAGCTGATGACCTTTACAACTCATCCGAAAATTATCCCACCTAATAACCGGACCATGTAAGGCTACATGTGCCTGTCAAAAGACTATATCAGTTTCTCCGACTCATTAATTTGCTATGAAAACATGCAACTACATCATCTCACATTTTTGTCAATATCTACTAAAACAATTATCATGAAAGATAACAGAGTGGCTGAATGAACCAGCTTGCCTGTATCATGACACAAAATAGATGAAGTTTTTTACCACTGCTGCATCAAATTTGGATCCTTCATGACCACTACAATTGCTAGGTAAGAATGCGGTGATAATATTTTGGTTGTGTCCAGCTTCCACAAATCAGGCAAGGAAATTGTTCCATTCACACTTTTGGTGGGAAAGTAGGCAAGAAATCTTTAGATTTTGGCAGGGGAAGCTCCCGGAACCAATCATGATTAAGAGCATCATCTGCTGTTATTCTCTGAACAAAAAACAGAAACATCTATTATAGCTGAAACCAATACATATAAACTACAAGTTAAATTAGGGCTTAAATGAGGAAAATTACTTTCTCAGGGTCATAGGTAAGAAGCCTGTTCAACAGGTCAAATCCAGCATCAGAAAGAACGGCAGATCCAGTAAAAGATGCTGCAGGAAACTTCTTGCGCAACAAGTTATACCTGGAAGAAAACAAAACAACAACTCGTTAAATTAGTCCCATGACTAGGTAATTACTAAATACTGAACATATTTTAGTCAAAGAAACGGTAGTTATTTAGATGACCAAAGTAATTGTCCAAAGGGATACTTACGGTTGCTTAGAATAATTTGCTTTGGAACCTGGTAATTCAGAAAACCCAGGCCAAATCTTCTCACTTGGTACACCAAGAGTATCAAATATTTGCAACCATAAACCATCATCATCAAACATCAGAGATTTTATAACAAGATAAAAGAAAGTTGAAAACTTCAATAGAAACAGTAATTACCTTGCGAAGCTGATCAATTTCAATAGAGGGGAGGCGCCAAAAGAGAAATGAAAATTGAATGAAAGAGGGGTAAGAGACTACAGGGTTATAGAAATTACCGGTGACTAGATGATGGAGTGAAACTCGGAATCTCCACTCAAGCATCGCCCCCAAGTTTTCTTGCAGTGCTCTTCGCCTGCGACAAGAGAGGCAGCTGAACAAAAAGGAACGTCGAGATGACTGTGTTTTAGGAGATGTTTGAAAATGGGTATTTTTGTCTGATAAAAATACCTACTGCCCCAATTTCCTCTAACTGCTGCTCTCATCTCCAGTTACGTTTCAGCACAGCAGTGAGATTGAAACTAATTTTCACTGCACTGAAATGCTGAACCAAACACCAGTACGGTGAGATTGGTAACCCAGCTGCATCTCACTGATGCTAAACGGTGAACCAAAGGAAGCCTTAGTTTCTATTTACACTATTAGATGTGAACACAATTTGTAAAACAACAACTAAAAATAAAAATAAAAATAAAAATAAAAATAAAAATAATTTTAATGTTAAAAATAAAATATGAATACATGTGTCATTTAAAATTTAAACTTTAACTTTTTTTAAAGTAAAAACTACCTACTCAGTCCCTGAACAGCCATCAATTTATTCTTCTATAATAAACTAAAATTTATTAATTATTTAGAAAATTTTCTTTTAAATTTTTTTAAATTAATCTATTTTTAACCCGATTGAGTCTTAGCTTGATTGACATAGGTATTGTTGCCAATATAAGAGGACACAGGTTCGAATGCGTTTTTTGGAGTTAGCTCACCCTCGCGAGACCGCGACTCTTTGTCCCGTCCATTGTAGCAAGTATCGCCTAGTGCATAAGGGGCATGATGACTTGGCATTATCCTCAACTTCCTCCGGCTTATCACCGGCAATCTGCTCAAGGTTTCAAACTCAACGGTGGCAACTAAACACGAGGGTTGAGCTCGTTGCTAGACTTAACTCAACACCTTACGGCACAAGCTGACGGCAACCATGCACCACTTGTGTCCGCATTCCCGAAGGCACCCCTCTCTTTCAAGAGGATTTGCGACATGTCAAGCCCTGGTAAGGTTCTTCGCTTTGCATCGAATTAAACCACATGCTCCACCGCTTGTGTGGGCCCCTGTCAATTCCTTTGAGTTTCATTCTTGTGAACGTACTCCCCAGGTGGGATACTTAATGTGTTAGCTACAGCACTACACGGGTCGATACGCATAGTGCCTAGTATCCATCGTTTACGGCTAGGACTACTGGGGTATCTAGTCCCATTTGTTCCCATAGCTTTTGTCTATTAGTGTCAGTGTTAGCCTAGCAGAGTGCTTTCGCCATTGGTGTTCTTTCTGATCTCTACTTATTTCACCACTCCACCGAAAATTCCCTCTGCCCCTACCGTACTCCAGCTTGATAGTTTCCACCGCCTGTCCAGAATTGAGCCCTAAGATTTGACAAAACCTATAATGAAATTATTCAAAAAAATTAGTATTCTTTAAAAAATATTATTCTTCAAATATATCTTTAATATAGAATTTTTTTCATTTACCTTTATTGATCTAATTTAATTTAAGTTTTTTAGCCTTTCATTAAATGAAAAAAAAACTTTTTGGCTTTTCTAAATAATTAATAATTTAATCTAAGCTTTCTTAATGTAAAATTTTGGCTTTCATCCATTTGGAAATTTATAATTCTATTTCGGTCCCTCAATATAAAATTTCTATTTTTGTTTTTAATTAAGAATTAAAATATAAATTAAAAAGTGAACAACCCCCTTAGTTCTTGGCCAAAAGTAACTTTTACATTTGATTACAACCCAAAAATTTGGATCAAAATGTCTCTAGACGTTGTATTTTGATTGGTGTTGGAGTTGGACAAAAGCTACCACTGCAATAAATTCTCTCCTCGTCAGGCAGCGATATCACGATACCTAGGCTTTGGTATCACGATACCCATTACTCGGTATCGCGTTCTCACAAGAGTTGGCCTCAATTTTCTTCACTATAGCACTATCAGGGGCATTATGACTTCCATGCCCCAGTGTCGGGATACCCCATTTGAATGATGATTTCTTCAAATTCGGCCATTATTGACTTCCTATGACACTCAATCATATCGATAGGTTTTCATGGCAATATTTGGTCAATTTGGGTATCAAAATGACATAAAACTAACAAAAATCAATAAAAGTAAAGAAAAAACACTTAAATTATTTGAGAATAAGTTCCTTTAGTGTGATAGAGTTCCTAATTTAACTTATCAAATTACAACATATCACATTTACATTGAAAGTGACCATTGTCATTGAATATTAATAGGACTACTATACATATACCACATCTCTCATTTAGTTTAGATTTTGTTGGGAGGAAACATGTACCAGAGTGAAATTGTTGTAATGTGACACGGAAACAAGCTTTCCACATGTGGTTAAATTAATGGACAGTTTATAATTACCTACCCGTTAAATATTATTTTCAAAAAGCTTATTAAATTAAAAATAATGTATTAGATTAGAATTTTTTTCTGTAAATATAACTTCAATAAGCGCAGTAAATTTTTGTATTTTATTGGCCTCTTAGATATAAACTTGCATGTGTGACAATTTATGTAGAAGATTTTGTTGAAAACAATAACTTAAATTAACCTCCCTTTTTGTCGCCTATTTAACTTGCACAAGGCATGCAACCCTACTTTCAAGGATAAACTTCCCTTTCGAGTTTCTGAAAAATTAATAATCCAACTTTTTGTCTGTCGTTGGCTTATTGCTTTCTTAATTATAAAGTAAAAAACTAAAAAATATATTACATAATAAAGACTATATAATCCAAGTAATGTAGTTAAAATGTTAAAGCAATTTAAGGTGTTCATATATATATATATATATATTTATTTAGTTTTTGATGTAAGAACAATATGGCAGCTCAAGGTAGCGTGAACTGTGGCCTATATATATATATATTTTCCTTGAAATCCCAAAATTTGCTTAGTAGTAGGAATAATAATTAATGGAAAAATTGGGATTTGTGAGAATTTAGCGTAACGAACCATAAACAACTATAAGGAATCGATGTTGCTTAACGCATTTGGCATCTATCTGTTTAATTTTTTTTGGGGGCTCCCTTAACCATCCTCGTGGATCGTGTACAAAATCCCAGTCGATTGCATGGCATGGCATGGCCTGGCCCCAAATCCTTGAGTAATTTCCAAGCCATCCTAACATTCTCTGTTAAACATCATTTCTTAGTTTTTATATATATAAAAAATACGAATATAATAATAATTTTTTTTTACTTTATTTGGTTTCGCCATTATTATTAATAAGCTAAGGTAGGCATTATTTTTGGTCCATTGAAGAACCTATATATATACACTCTCTAGTGCTTACGTTTGGGGAAGTGGGGGAGTGGCCATTACTTTATTTTTAACCAAAAATAATTGGGAAAAGAAAAGCACTCATTTTGTAACCTTAGTTGATGAGTCATGTTTTTGGTTTTAGTCTAAGTCAATTCAAACAACTACTTTGCTTCCCTTTGGTCCATCTATACCCACTATTCTTATAATCTTATCCTTTCACTATATATATATATATATATATATAAATTGCGGACATTTCGATAAAGGGTTTCTTCAATTTGCGTTAACTTTATATTAGAATATAGTTTAGTTAAATCCTATAATCACTTTTTTTTAAAAATGTCTTAAGGGTTTAGGAATTTTCTACCACTTTTACACGTAATGGGTTAAAGAATTGATTTGATAGAGGGGGATTGATTTGAAGAAAACATGAATATGTGTGGTGAAAAATATACTGACAATAGAAGAATCTCAATTACTTGTTATTGACAAAAGAAGATGAAAAACGACAAAATGGAAAATTTTGTTAATCTAATAACTAAATCAATTATTCTTTTTTTTTAAGTGAAGATAAATTTAAAATATTATTAAATAAATAAAAAATCCTGTTTTGATCCGTTTTTATAATTTCGGATGCATGCACTGAATGTGAATCGGAAATAGGTGTATGGATGAAAGCAACGTGAGAAGGCAATTAGCATTAGTAAGATTGCTTAATGCCGGCCAGTAATGGGACAGTACGTATCCTTTAATTACGTGCATGGTAAGTGAAGTTAATCGCAAACTCAATGCTGCCAAACCGCGTTAATCTTGCAGTTTGAGATAGATCTGCTTATTTGTGTTTTTGTTTTTGTCCTTTTTAAGTTATTTTTTTAATACAATTTTTGATAAAATATAATTTATGCTTTCATATATTTATACTATATATTAAAAAATAAATTAAATTAATGTTACATATAATAAAATTTAAACCCAAATCATTATAATTTTCGCTAACTCAATTAAAGTCTTATTTATAAATTTATTACCTACCATAATTTTACTTTCAAGTGTGTGATTTTCAAGAGCAGCAAATTTTGTTGGAGGTAACTTCCTTCTTTTTATGTTGTAATTAATAAGCTAGATTTTCTATTATCTTTTGCTTTTAGAGTGCTCTTAGAGCTGGCAAACAATAAAAACAACAAAGAAATGAGTGAAAATAGAAAAAAAGTACTTTATTTTAGTGGATTTTCCTCTTTATCCAGTGGATTATTTCTGCATTAAATAATATTTTTTGTATTATTTAATTCATTAATAGTGTTTCAGGTAAACAAATTTTCATTAAATTTGAACGATATAATAATTGTTGAAATAAACCTTTTGGAAAATATGTTGCTTTATCTTATATTTAAGTTAACGTTGTGTAAATAACAATTTGTAATTAAGTAGAAAAAGATAAGTAAAAGTATAACCGAGATTTTTTGAGTTAGATTATATTTTATTTTTTTACTCATAAAATAAATAAATTAATTCTTATACGTCAAATCAAATAATAAATTAATTATTTTATTTTATTTTTACCATTAAATAATAATATGTCTGACACATCAAGTAAATAATAACATAATGCATGCCATGTGTCCATATCCAACAACTATGTATCAAAGTTTAGTTTGAATACATGACTATAAATAATTAAACACAGGCTGCCATCATTTATAGGTGAAAAATGAGGAGCCTATCACGTGCGAACCTAAAAAAAGGAACAAAGAAAAAAAAAAAAAAAAGAGAGAGGAGACAACATAAATTTTGCTTTTCTTTTTTTAATAAGTATATTAATAATATACTCTTTCTTTTTTATAAAATAGTTTTAAAAAATTGTCATATGTTTTCTTTCTTTTAAATATTTACTATATCTTTATAAAATATTTGTCCATCTCTTAATTTGAAAATTTCATTAACAATGTTCAAATGATTTTTCTAAATTAAAATCCATTTATCTAAAAGTAAGCAAATTTTGCGACAATAAGATAGTAAAGGGGGTGCATACCTCCCATTACATCCAAACCTCATATTCTACATTCATCATCTACCATTAACATACAACTTACATATGCCGCATAATCAGTCAGGAACAGAGAGTAGACTGAGTTGGAGAAGTTGTTTAACCCCTCTAGCTGGTTTGCCCATGAACACGTTTGTTGCCATAAAGTGTAAATTAGTGCGGTCTAAGCAAGTTTGAAAGCAATCACTCCCAATGATTTGCCTTTCAAATGGTGGACACCCCATTCAATTGTTTCATACCATGAGCAACACCTCCAATCTATGTTTCATTTCAGCATAATTTCCCCAAATTTGTCGAGTAGCTTCGGCAATCACAAAATAAATGGTCTCTTGTTTTAGGGAATTAATCTGAATCGGAACATCCCAAGCTTCACCTCTATTCTTCGTTGGTAAGCTGTCCAACACTGCCAACCAAGCAATAAAAGAATGTGTTGGGAATTCTGAAATAACACCACACCAGCTTGTGCCACACTAGCTACTTTCCTCCCTATGTCTTAACGTTTGCCAAATAACAGCAGCTTTGTATTTCAGACCACTCCCATTGCATGAGAGTAAATTACCTGCCCTTGTCTAGTAGTACTTATTTTGTAACATTTTAGTAGCACCAAATGGAGCTTCATTTCACAATTAAATATTAAAAAATCCAATAATTAAAAGAGTAATGGTTTCCAATAATTTGAAGAGCAACCAAGTTGTTGAAAGAGATAATATTTATGTAATTTAGATCGGGAGCATATATAAAGGTGATGAAGAATAGAAAAATAGAGAGAAAGAAGTTCTGTTTACATTGCATCACAGATGAAGAGAGAATACAAGCACGTATTTAATGCAGTAGAATATTGCATGCAAGCAATAACTGCTCTTTAACTACCAAGCTAACCTACTTTAACAAACTAACAGCTTTCTATTTCCTAACATTCCCCGTGCTCTGCTAGCGTTCTTCCTTGTGAAATGTCATCTTCAAGTGCTGCAACTTTAAGCTTCCTTTTGAACTTGTTAAACATTACTGCTGATAGTGGTTTTGTTAAAACATCAGCAATTTGATCATGACCAGACACATGACCAATTTGAAGCACACCTGCAGCAACTTTCTCTCGGACAAAATACACATCCAACTCGACATGTTTAAATTTGGAGTGCAGGACTGGATTTCCTGCGACAGCAACTGCTGCTGAACTATCGCACCAAACGAGCGCCTTGGCTGAAAAAGGAACAGAAAGCTCCATCAACAAAGAGCGGAGCCAGACTATCTCAGCAGTAACATTGGCCAAACTTCTGTATTCAGCTTCAGCAGTAGACCTGGATACAACCTGCTGCTTCCTCGAGCTCCAAGACACTAGATTACCTCCGAGGAAGACACAATATCCCGACGTCGATCGTCGATCATCAAGATCAGAACCCCAGCTGGAATCGGAGTAGCCTTCAAGAATTAGTTTGGACGCATGTTGAAAATGAAGACCATGATCCAGTGTGCCTTATAGATAACGCAAAATTCGCTTGACAGCTTTGAGATGAGTGTCCAAAGGTTTGTGCATGAATTGGCAAACCTTGTTGACCGAGAAAGCAATATCCGGCCTCGTGATGACAACATATTGAAGAACACCCACTATGCTTCGAAAAAGAGTTGCATCATCAGTCGAACTCCCTTCAGTACTCGACAACCTACAAGTAGAAACCATAGGTGTAGGAGAACTATTTGATCTGTCCATAGAAGCTTTCTTAAGTAACTCCAATATATATTGTTTCTGACTAAGAAAAAGACCATTGGCAGTATGTTTAACTTCAATGCCCAAAAAATAGCTTAAGTTGCCCAAGTCCTTCAGAGAGAACTTGCTATGAAGCTCCTTGACAAAGTGACTGATAGCACTCGTGTTGGAACCAGTAACGATGATATCGTCCACATACACTAGGACATAAAGTAGCTGAGCGTCAGACTGATTTATAAAGAGGGAGTTGTCAGCCTTTGATACTTCAAACTTGTTGGCAAGGAGAAACTCTTTCAACTTGTGGAACCAGGCTCGAGGGGCTTGTTTGAGTCCATATAATGCTTTCTTCAGCTTGCAAACAAGCTGCTGCCCATTTGGTCCTGTCTGTTCAAACCCTGGTGGTTGCACCATGTATATGTCTTCACTTAAATCACCATTCAGAAATGCGTTATTAACGTCCACCTGTCGAAGGGACCAGCCCAAGGAAACTGCTAAAGCCAAAACTACCCGAATTGTTGTAGGCTTCACTACTGGGCTGAATGTCTCATGGAAGTCTATGCCAGCTTCCTGAAGATAGCCTTTTACTACCAACCTCCCTTTGTAGCGTGCTATTGAGCCATCAGCATTCCTCTTAAGCTTGAAGATCCATTTACAACCAACAGCCCTCCGATTCTTAGGTAATGGTACCAGATCCCAAGTATGGTTCGAAAGTAAGGCTTGATATTCAGCTTGTGCTGCTGTTGCCCATTGAGGAATCCGAAATGCCTCAGTTATAGAAGTTGGTTCTTTTTCAGCCAAGACAGAAGAAAAAAGTTTAGGCTTGTAAATGCCACTTTTGGACCTGGTTTGCATAGGATGACCATTTTGAAGAATAGAACTGGAAGGAGCCATAGGGGGAGAAGAGGAAGGCACAAGAGGCTCAGCAGAAGGTATTGGAAGATCAGCAGATGGTGCACTCGACTGAAGTGGAGAAGGCACTGGAAGAACAGTAGATGGTGCACGCGACTGAAGTGGAGATTCATGAGAACCACCTGGACCACAAATAGTATGCTGAGGTGAACTGGGCATAGCCATAGGGTTTAAAGAAGTCGGTATTGTAATAAGAGGAACATAGGACTGCTGACGAGACTGTTGAACAGGAGCAGAATGACCTTGACAAACAAAACCATGCAAGAACGGGAACTGAGTTTCATCGAAAACCACATGCCGAGACACAAATATTCGACCAGTATCATCAAGACATCTGTAGCCCTTGTGATTTGAAGTAAGTCCAACAAACACACACTTCTTGGATCTAAACTGAAACTTGTGATGATTATATGGCCTCAAGAAGGGAAAACAGGCACACCCATAAACTCGTAAATGAGAGTAAGATGGTTTGACCTTATACAGCATCTCATAAGGACTGCTATGTTGGAGAAGTCGTGTTGGAAGCCTGTTAGCTATGTGAACAACATAGGAGAAAGCAGAAGACCAAAAATCCAGAGGCATGGAGGCTTGAGCCAAAAGAGTTAACCCCATATCAACCACCTGAGATGGCGTCTTTCAGCTACACCATTTTGCTGCGAGGTGTGAGGGCAAGTAATCCTATGTTGAATGCCATGTTTGAAAAGTTCATTAGACAAAGATCGATACTCACCTCCCCAATCTGTTTGAAGCATTTTGATAGAGGAACCAAATTGGAATTGAACCATTTTGTGAAAATTGAGAAAACAACTCAATACTTCAGACTTAGTTTTGATCAAATACAACCACGTATATCGACTATGCATGTCAATAAAAGACACATAGTAAGAAAAACCATTTGATTGAACAGAAGAGGGTCCCCAAACATCGGATACAACAAGTTCAAATGGTACAGAATATACGGTTGTGGATGCCTTAAACGGTAGCCTATGAGACTTGCCTAGCTGACAAGCAGTGCACACTGGAGACAGACTATCGAGCTTGAACGGAACATTGCCCGTGCGTAAGATACGAGCAAGAACATCATGATTTGGATGACCAAGTCTATTATGCCATAGTAGGGGAGCAGCGGAGAGTCGAGCGTGGCACACTTGAACCGAGTGAGACTTAGGAACTTCAGATTGAACCGAGTGAGATGTAGGTACCGCAGAGGAAGTCTTGGCATGACTATGTTGAGACACATCAAGTCGATAAAGACCATCATGCATGTGGCCCACTAGAAGTATCATCCCTGTCTGAATGTCCTTGACAAAACACAAATAAGGGTGAAATTCAAAGTAAACACCATTGTCTTTAGCAAATTGTCCCACTGACAGGAGATTCTTGCATACAGTAGGTACATGAAGAACATTCTTAAGATGTAAAACTCGTGAACCAGTTAGCAAAGAAGAGGTTCCTACATGAGCTATAGAAATAGAAGCACCATTGCCCATTGATACATGATCCGTACCTGTGTAGGGGGAAGCAGTAGAGAGGGTTGTCATGTCTGGAGTAATGTGATTCGTAGCTCCAGAGTCAGGATACCAAGCTTGGACTGATGGCCTGGAGCATGAAGGTTGCGGAACAGTTAAGACTTGTGAATGCGAATTACAACAAGACGTAGTAAGATCTTGATTGTTGCACTGATGATAGTTAACCATCTTTGAAGAAACAGATTCCACACTAGAAAAGTTTTCATCAAAGCGATGATAACAAGTTTGAACAACATGACCCACTTTGCCACACAACTGACATTGTGGTCTAGAACGAGACCAACCTCGACCATTGCCCAGATATTGGCCACGAGACCAACCTCGACTACGTCCGCGCTGGCCCGTCCTGAAATCTTGAGAATAAGTATTAGAAGTATCTGTGGTTTTTGAAGGATTCGTGGAACAAGAAGATACATTCGCCTGCATAGGAACTTCAGATAAGACAGCTAATTGTTGCGCCTCACAGTCAAGTAACATTTCAGTCAGTAAGTCAATAGACATAGGAGTAGCAGAGGCTATAACCCGAATGGACTCATATTCAAGTGAAAGACTGGCTAAAATAATGCTGATTTGTTCTTGTTCTGTAACCATATGTCCTGCTGCAATAAGGCTATTACTCAATTGCTGAATCTTGGACAAGTATTCTTTGATGGTGAGATTAGCTTTCTTGAGAGAGTACAAATCACGTCGAATGCTTGAAATCTTGATATTGGATTTAACTCTAAATCGAGCTTCAACAGCAGACCAAACAGCAAAACTTGTTTTGGCAGTAGTAAGATGAATTAAAATATCATCGGATATTGTGGTTAATAACTAGGAGGCCAGAAATTTGTCTTGTTTCTTATGAGCAAGAAACGCAGGATTATCAATCAACTGACCGTCAGCACCAGAAATAAAAGAAGAAGGAACTGGAACAGTACCTTGGACAAAGCCTTTAAGATTATATGCCTCAAAAATGAGAAGCAACTGATGTTTCCATAACAAGAAATTACTTTCAGTAAGCTTGACAGTATCATGTTTGGTGAAGTAGTGAACTGCAGGCAGCACCGTACCACCCGAACTGGTTGATGGAAAAACAGCCGCAGTATTGGACGAATGATGAGGAGTGTCACCTCCAGGTACTGGCTCCGTCGCCATCAGAGAAAGAAAAAAAATTAGAAGCAAAAAATAATGGCTCTTGATACCATGATGAAGAATAGAAAAATAGAGAGAAAGAAGTTCTGTTTACATTGCATCACAGATGAAGAGAGAATACAAGCACGTATTTAATGCAGTAGAATATTGCATGCAAGCAATAACTGCTCTTTAACTACCAAGCTAACTACTTTAACAAACTAACAACTTTCTATTTCCTAACAAAAGGGCACTCATCTTTTAATACTATGAGACGGAGTGTAGTGGTTGCTCACCTTATCTCTTAACTTTAAGATTAGGGTTTTAATTCTTGCTTTACAAAATGAATTCATAAATTCTCTAATTATTTTAAGAAGAAATTAGTGTTAAAAATTTTTAATAGAAGAATTTTAAATTGCGACTTTTTAGACATATGTTTTCCCCGAAAATAATATGGGAAGTAAAATACTCTACACTTTATTGCAACACTATAATACAAAAACGAAAAAACCAAAATGTACGAAGCAGGATTCATCAGTATTTTTTTAAAAATTGATTGAGTTTGTAGCGAAATGAAGTTGATATGGACATGAATAATGGCGTGATTAAGTAGTAAAAAATTTGGATGAGAAACCTCAGCCAAAAGGTGATAATTTTTATGTACGTCCAAAAAAGCTCCCAAACTTTCTTCTTGATGTAACAGGTTTCCGGAAATTGAAAGGAGAGAGGTCACAGGCATTCCGACCCTTCAATTTTAACCCCATATTAAACAATCATTATATATACACACATCAAAACTCTCTCTTTAGATAAAATCAAACGTCATTTGCGAAAGAGATTGGTTCTTTATTTGTTTTCCAAAACCTAAACACGGAAGAACAAAAAGATGATATCTTAATTAACTTAATAAAAAAATAATGGCTCAAATAAATCTCAAATCGGCAGAGATATAATTAACAAAGAAAACTCAGTTGGAAGTCATATAAATAAAGGAAAAGGGCAACTGCAACTGCAACCGGGTTTGGTTTAGGTTTTAGCCATTGGAAGCTTACTAATCTTATATATAACCCTGATGTGTATAGCCAACTGAACGTCACCATTGAGAGCTCCATTTCATCTAACTTCATCTGTTTGATTCTCTTTAAAACTGAATATTTAAACTTTAGGTAGCTATAAACATGAGAGAATCGTTTTGTTAACTACAAGAAATTAATAATTAATCACAAAAAGGGTTGACTCTAATGTAGCATATTAGCATTTATATATAGTCTTGAGAAACATGAATAGGTTGGATTAGGTAACTTTAGCAAGCAAATGTTGCATCAGACCGTGTTAGAAACAAAAAACGTGATGCTTGGTCGACATCTAATCCTTATCGAATAATATTATCAAGAGACTATAACCCTTCATACTAGCCAGGGAAGTTGAAGAACCGCAAGACTTGTTCAAATTCAAAGAAAAGGCCATATGCATGCTACCATTTTATTTTTCTTTATTGGTTCTGTTAATCTTGGATGAAAAACGAAAATCTTAAAACATCTTTGAATCACTATAAAATGTTATGATACTTTTTTTATTGGTTCTTTTAATCTTGAATGAAAAACAAAAATCTCAAAACATCTTTGAATCACTATAAAATGTTACGATAATATTATTTAAGATTTGAACCTCAATATTCACAATTTCGATCGCTATCCCAAGTTTGGACTTACTTACAAAGTCTAAGGTCCACTACTAATTATGCATGTACAACTTAACTATGCTCAGTTGATATGAATGTCTCAACTTTTGAAAGCAAAATCAAATGGTGGCTAAGAAAGTGGTTAAGTGATAGAATCCCCTTTACCAAACTAAAGTCCAACCATTGGACTTCCCATGTTTTTAAAAAGAGAGATGCTAATTAATTACACAAAGAGAAGAGTTTTAGTAATTAACAAAATTTATGTATTCTTCACAAATCTGGTCAGCAAAGCTATGATGTTGTATTTAATCCGGTGATCATCATGATTATCAATTTATTAGTGAAATCAAATGGTCAATTTTATACTTGAGATTATATCTGCTAAATTATCACCTGCCTTTGGACTTGTTCTGGTCTTAAGTTTATAATGTTGGCTTCCTGTATCTAATCTCTGGATGATGATTATTTTTGTCTCAAACAACTAAAATTTATGTTTTAAAGGCAATTATTTTGGGAAAATGTTCTTACTATAATATAAGTATATATATATATATGCATCTACATTTGACTGTAGACTGTATAACTTTGTGAAGCTCTCGGCTTTTCGGAGACGCCAATATCCACACCATGCATATATTACACTCGAATTAAAATTACAAATATTAATAATTGAATTTCCCGTGGTATCTACCTTGTAAAGTATCTGGGGTATGTCTGATCACAAAGCGTAATCTATTCTCAAGAGGTAGAGATTGAACCACGATTAAATAGTTTAGAGATGAGGTGACAATCACTATACCATTAGTTGGGGTATAACTAAGCCTAACCAAATTAAAATTAAAATTTAACTAAGTTTTAGTTTTGAAATTCCATTTAGATAAAAATCAAATCGTTTAAATTTGTTCAATTAGGATGGTTTAATTAAAAATTAAACTCATCAATTAAAATTAAATTTAAAAAAAACCTTAATTGAGCTTACAAGCTACTCAAGCAAAATATTGGAATATTCATATTTCGCTTGTTTAACTCTAGTTAACATATCCAAAATTGAGTGTTTGTAAGAATATTGAATAACATGAAATACGAATGCTGGAAAACCCAAATGCCAGAAATTTACTGTACCCCACCATGAAAGGTTGTCAAGGGTGTAAAAAGAAGTTGCCTAGGTTAAGGGAAGTATTGGCTTAAGAACATGTCGTGTCTACACCTTAAAAATCAAAATTAGATTGATTCAGTTTTAGCAGTACTTGCAAAACACTCAACTGTGTAACAGGTCAATAATGGCGTTCGATTGGTTAAAAAAAAAACGAAATTAGATTTCCAAATTTTGTAATTTTTTTATCTAATAACAATAATAATGTTGGTAGCATGTGAAATTACAATGAGTGCTACAAACATAAGCCGATGAAAGAAACAACATGACCCATCCTGGGGCCAGCAAGTGGCGGAGAATCCAACACAATAATCCCACTTTTTCTTTTAAGAGGGTTCGGCAAAGTTGTTTTGGTCATTATAACTACCAAATCTCCCATAATTTAGTACTTTCAGAAACAACAACTAAGCAATGCCAATGAGGGCTGTTCTTACCTCCTATACAACTCAATCATGCCGTACTAGGGATTTAAATTACGGTTTTCCCATAATTACGGGTTTATCATACGACAGTCAAAATTGAAATCGTAAATTAATGACGTGGATAATTAAACCCTAGCAATGAGTATAAAGGTACAAATGTTTTGCTTCTTGACTCTGCAACTAAGGTTTGGAAAAGGACCAGAAGAAGAAAAGATATGAATCTGATTGACCGCACACTTTCCTGTCTGAAAGAGATTTTGCATGTTGCTATGATTTTTTTTTCAGAGGCTGCTGCTGCTCATCCTTTAGTTGTAATTCTCAAGCAGATATATTATTGTTTGCAACAAATCTTGATCAGTTATAATTACAAGCACTAATAGCAAGCACATGCCTGCATGAAATTAAAAAAGAAGAAAAAAAAAAGGTATAATAGGGGGAATCCAAAGCTATTTTTTCAAGTAAAAACGAGGCATGGAACACCATGTTTTCCTTGTAATAGATTTCCCAATTCTAATCAAGCATGCTTTGATGTTTTTGGTAGACCTCAAACAAAACATGATTATGTGATTACAACAATTAAGATTAAGTTGTCTTAAATGTTTGTATAACCACCGTTTTGCTTCCTTAAAAAGGTCTAAAAACATGGTTGTGGGGGGAGGAAACCTACCAAACATTGTGTATTTTGTTGTGGGTGCTTTATCCTTTGTGAGGGGGTTCAAATTGTGTGGATAATCATGTGGGAAATCCAGAATTTGGATTCCTTTGCATTAACGGAAAACATAATTATTGCAATAAAAATATCATGTTCTATCTCTTGTTTACAAGGTAAAAATTACATGTTGCTTTTTGTATAAAATTTGGGATTTGCGAAACCCTCAAGTTTGATTTTGATTATATTTTACTGCTTGATCACACACTTCCTCAAAACAAAAGCATGGTTTCTTGGACAAAATAAGGTATATAAAATGTAAATATGGAAATTCCTATAATTACAAATAAAATGATTAAGATTTATTTTGATAAAGTAAAAGATCAAAAAATATTTAATAAAAATAATTTTAATATATAATTATTTTGTACTCTTGACTTGTGTGGAGTCCAGCTTTTGTCAAATACTAATTTGACACGAGTTCAAACCGTTTATATATAAAAACCTAGTTATAAAATCCAAAGGATAGTGTTATTAGGAAGAGGAAAATGCATAAAACAAAATATTTGCAATGGGGGCTGCAAGCAAGTTGAGATAGATGGAGACATTACAATAGAATATTAAGTCCGTGGGGCTTACCTATATCTACTTTCACAGTGACACAAGATTGGGGGTTATGATTTCGCCCCCATTTGTGAAAACAGATAAGAACGAAGTTGTGGCATCCATTAATATCTTCATGATCCTTTCTTACCAAACAATTAAGGATGTTTTAATCCTAAAAAGAATAAAAAATAAATAAGAAAAACGTAAAGGAGTTATCTTATCTACCACATGTCTTCTTGTCCCCATGGCCCATATTTTACAACGATCAATTGGGTCGTTTTTCTACTTGTATTCAAATTTGGGGGTTATATCTCATGTAAACGCCACTGTGCTCAACTTAGTGTTGGGTCTATATATTCAGGCTCTTTGGGTTAATAGCTGCTTCACCATATCCGTTCCCCAAAATGGTTCCATATGTTTTTAGTCCATGTAAATGATTATGAATTTTGTGAATCAAACCTAAAGGAAAGTGTTTATGAATGACCTCAACTACTTACTCCACTCACTAGTTAACTAAGTTATTATTATAACTTAAAAGATAAAAAAATAAGAAAAATATAAATGATTGGTAAAAGAAATAAATAACGTAATAAAAAATAAAAAAATATTAAATTGTTATTCAATTCTAATTCACTATGATAGTGTAACACTCTTCACCCGGTCCGGTTACCAAACACAAGCTATGAGATGTTACCACCGATCACCTGAACGATCTTTTTTTAATAGGTTCGCAGACACAAGGCTTGCATTAATTACAATACACACAAAACATAATATGCATAACCTACAACATGCTTAATACATTCATGGTGGACTCTCTTGCGAATAGTTCAACTGCAGACAAAATGTCCTACAGATTCCTATACTGCGGAATGGTAAACTAAAACGCATGTAATCCTATGCTTTGTTCAAATAACATCTTTGTGGATACAAAACTGTTACATGCATATGTATCTAGAAATAGATTGGTGCCCCTTTCATTTATTGTAACAGCCTGATTTTGGGCCTAGTCAGAACAGTGGTTTCGAGGCCACAAATCCGACAAGGAAAATCTTATTTTTTTTATATTTTTATGGTCTATGATTTCACGAAAAGATTTCGTGAAAATTTCGTTCGAAAATTTCGACGTTTGGACACTCAATTTAGTCAAAAGGACTAATTTGTAAATAGTGCAAAAGTTGAGTTCCACATGTTAGAAGTGTCCAATTGTTATGAAGTTTTAAATTGGAGGTCCTTAAATGGTAATTAGACCATTAGTTAAATTGTTGGACAAAAATGGACATGAGATAAGTAAAATAGGATATTTTTAAGTTAGGGCATTTTGGTCATTTAGTAATTAAAAGAATTAAAAAAGCCAAAATTAAAGCAAAATTGTGTCCATCTTCAAGCTATGGCCGAATGTTGCATGAAGAAACCATGGCTAGGGTTTTTCAAGCTTCCAAGCTCGATTGTAAGTCCGTTCTAGCCCCGTTTTTAATGATTTTTACGTTTTTGAAATCCTCGTAACACGATCTCTCTATTTCTACCATTTATTTGAGCTAGGGTTGATGTTTGAAAATTTACCCATATGAGAAATGCTTGTGTTTTGATGTATAATGGTAGAATATGAATGCTCGGTGTGTAATAAATGACTTTTACTAAGTGATTTTCGGTGAAATTGTAAAAAAGGGACTAGTTTGTAAAAAGTTGTAAAATGGTGTAAGTGTGTGAATAAATAGAAGTTGTGGACTGCTATAGTTATGAAAATGGTTCGTCTAGGCTTAAAATACAAGGAAATTGATTAAAAATCATTTTATGAGCCTATGGACAAAAGTATAAATATGACAAAGTTTAGGGGTAAAAATATAATTTTTCTAAAATATGAATTTAGGCTAATTTGAGTAGCAGGATTAATAAATGAGTTAAATGTGTCGTTATAGATCAAGGAAAATGAGATTCAGACTTAGAACGGGGGAAAAACAAAGAATATGACGAATAAGTCATTTTCATCGATTATGCTACCGAGGTAAGTTTGTATTTCACTTACGTTTTCATATTTTGATAAATGGTATGAATTGTGGCTGAATATTTGATGTAATTGACAAAATATCGATAAGTGAGAAATTTCCCGGTTGAACCTTAGGAATAAAAATGGATACGAGTGACATGTTCACTAGAAACCTATGTGAAATCTAAGTGAAATAAGTGATCCAGGTGCTGGTCCGTACGTTCTATCGGTGGCTGAGTTATCCAGCATGTGTTACGGATACTCGACAGCTTGTGTAAGCAGAATCGTGTAGTTTCGTCATGACCGATAGTTTGTGTGAGCAGACCCAAGATTGTGACTATGTGAAACGGGTGCTGATATTATAAGTTCTACCAGTGGCTAGGTAATTCGGCATGTGTTGCGTATACCTGACAGCTTATGTGAGTAGCACTGAGTAGTTACGTATGACTGACAACTTGTGTGAGCAGACCCGTGAATGTGATTAGCTGGATATCGAGCCTATGCGAAAAGTGTAATATGAAGTATCTTTAGCTACAAGTGTGGCACTTATGTGCAAATTTCCGTGTATCTGTTATTATTCCGATGCGTTCAACGGGAAATGACTAAGTATAAACGAATATGAATAAGTGATGAATAAGTGCAGGTATGTGTGTGTCAATTTATGAGCAATGTGCTCGATAGGTGGTCGAACTTTGGTAAGTTTGATATAGGGTAAGTGTTACTATGAAAGTTAATACAAAGAATTTATGAAAGAGTAAAATTTGCAATAAAACAGTTTTGGGATAGCAGCAGTTATGTGTCTTTGAAAAATCACCAAAAATGGTGGAAATATAATTAGAAGTTGAATAAGATATTAAATTAAACCTTATTGAGTCTATTTTTTCATAAAAGAAACGTTATAAGCGAAAGAATTTCATATTCTGAGATATTTGAATTTTTGTGAGACAGGGTCAGAATGATTTCGGAATCCCCTATTTCGAATTTGGAAAATCACTAAAAATTGTATAAAAATAATTATGGTTTATAATTTATACGTTTAAATTTACTAATGAGTCTAAATTCAATAGAAATGAATGGGAACATTATCCTAATCCCGTACGAAGAGATAATTAGTTTTTAGTGAAGAAGGGTCGAAACTGGCAGGCAACAAAACATGAGAGATTTTAAAGAATAAACTGTACTTATTGGCTAAACCAAAAATTTTGAAAATTTTATGGTAAGAAGATATGTGAGTCTAGTTTTAGGGAAAATTGGAGGATCTTAATTTGGAGTTCCTTAGTTCAAGATATAAATAATTTAGTGAGTGTGACTCGAGTAGACAGCTTGAGATGAACATGAATAAATAGTAGAACTATGTGCAATTATGATTGTATTATCTTGAGAACATATTGTGAAGATTTATAAAAACCTGTTAATAAATCACTTATTATTTACATTCCTACTTACTAAGCTATAATGCTTAGCGCCCCTTCCTTTCCTTTTTCCTATAGTGTCACAGATGCTTGCTCGAGTTGGAGGTCGTCGGAGATTCTATCACACTAACAAGTTATTGATTGGTATTGTATCAATGATCTTCAAGTATTTTTAAGTCTATGGCATGTATAGGGACTTGATTATGTGTATATGTTATTATGAGTTGGCCTAGAATGTTGGCCTATGCTATTTGATGGTTATTGTTGTATAAGGTCATTTAATGTGGCTAATATTTGTTATGTTATAAGTCTATGATGATGCATTTCAAGAATGTGTATGCTTGCATGTGAGTGGTTAAGTGTGTGTGTGTGATTATGCATGATGAATGTTGTTTGTAAATTGTATGTGGATGTCTTAGTGTGGATATTTGAATGCTTAATAATACCATGTTGTATGATAATAAATTTGTATAAATGTATAAGTGTTTTGGGGTGGCAAAGGTGTAACAGCCCAATTTAGGGGCTAGTCGGAATAGTGATCTCGAGATCACTATTCTAAGATTTGAGAAACTTATTTTCATGTTATATTATAAGTCAAAACATGATAGAATATGTGCATGAGAATTTTAGTACTTTAATTTTAACAATTTCATGCTTCATCGCGAGAAAGGGCTAAATCGCATAACGTGCGAAAGTTCCATTCTATAGTTAAAAGTACCAAATGGCCATAGATTGTTAATTGGAGGTCTTTAAAAGGCAATTAGACCCCCACAATTAGCATGGCCGGCCATAGGAGACAATTGTGTCAAAATTTGGTCAAAGTTGTTGATAGTAGGTGGATTAAATTGATGTTTTCTATTAAAATAAAGAAAAAGAAGATATCATCTTTTTCTCTATTCTTCTCCACCAAAAATTGGTAGCAAATTAAGGGGTTTGAGAGCTCAAATTTTTAGCAAGCTTCTTTATTTGCTAGTAAGTGATTTTAATGATCTTTCTTGAAGAAAATTGTACTTTTGAGACCCTTAAAGCTTAAGCTTTCTAATGAGGGGATTAACTTGAAATATAGTGAAGAGTTTAGAGTTTTTCCATGAGAGCTTTCATTGTTAATTGCTGCATATTTATGGAAGAAATTGAGTCTTAGTTGTTAGATGAACAACTTTTGTGAAATGTGTTAGTATGAGAACACCAAATAGGACCTTGATGAAAAGGTTACAAAATTGGTAGTAAGTATGTGAGATGTTGAGTTTTGATGATAATCATAAGAGTATTAAGTGTTCACCTAGGCTTGTTGAAGGTAGAAATACGATCAGAATTTATTTCCGAGCCTAGGGGCAAAATGGTTATTTGCCAAAATCTAGGGGCAAAATGGTAATTTTGCTTAAGCATGATTATTGAAATGCTTATATTAATGTAGTGATTAGAATGAGCTAATTTGCTATTATAGAGCAAGAGGAGTCGAGAATCCGCCTCGATCAGGGAAAGAATAAAGTCTTGGACTGAACCGAAGAACTAGCTCATTTTGAAAACGAGGTAAGTTGTATGTGATTTATGCAACATTCATATTAGCATGTTGGGAAACGCTTGACATTATATTAAAGCACGATGCATTACTAAATTGAGTAGTTAATGTGAATGAGATGTTGGAGTCCTAATAGGCCGTATTGATTATAGAATTGCTATCATTGAAATATGAAATAAATAAGGTCCCGTATAAGACCATGTCCGGGACATGGCCTCGGCACCGAGTTAAGATTCCGTATAAGACCATATCTGGGATATGGCTTCGGTGATGAACATGGAAATCGTATAAGACCATATCCGGGATATGGCATCGATACATTAAGGGTAATCCCATATAATACCATATCCGGGATATGGCATTGGCATCTAGAGGAGACTCCATGTAAGACCACCTCGAGGATGTGGCATTGGCTTTATACTTACAGTAGTGGCTATAAACACACGTCTTTGACTATCCCTTGTGAGTGGTGGGATAAGTAGATGAATTTAGAAGTAGAGATGTGAATGATAGTTAAGTCATGTGAATGAATGAATACAGGTACTGATGAATGAGTCACGAAGAATCGGTTCGATTTGTGGCACGGTATGTGCTAGATAAGGGAAATTGTAAGTAAGTATTGTCAAGAAGCCTTGACTTGTGTACAGTTAGCTAATACCGTGGATGAATTATTTTATGAGCATTATTATTGCTATTTATTTCCATGAAACTTACTAAGCTTATTGCTTACCCCTTTTTCATTTCCTTTCTTTCTTGTAGTATTGCTAAGGTATCTCGTGGACCGTGGACATAGGAGTTCGGAAATCAGACTATCGACAGCACTTTGGTATAACAATTTCAGACTTGTTTTGATTATGGCATGTATAGGGCTCAAGTATTTTGTTAAGCTGTAATTGTTAGTCAAAGTGTTAGCTTTGTAGGTTGTAAAAGTCATTTTGTAGATGGCCTATTGTGTTAGGCAAATACTTGGTAAACTCTTTTTCTTAATGAAGTGTAATTCATGAAGTGTATGCCCCTTTTTAATTATCTTGTAAGTTGGGATGAACTCTTAGATTTGCTTGTGGCTAGGAAATGGTATTGTTCTGAATGGAGGTATGTATGTGCTCACTCTACGGTGACATTGACTTGGTATATAGCCTGTTAATTGCCCATATAGGTAGACACACGGGCGTGTGTCTAGACCGTGTGGGAGGCACGGCTAGCACATGGGCGTGTGCCCAGGCCGTGTGAAGTCTGCACCTTACACTTGGAATTTGAATCACCACACGGCTAGAGTACACTGGCGTGTCAAGGCCGTGTGACTTTAGTCAGAATCGACTACGGTCGGAAGACACGGGCGTGTCAAGGCTGTGTGAAATTAGTCAGTGTCGACCACGGGTGGGAGACACGGGCATGCCTTAGGGGCACACTGGCGTGTCCCTAGGCCTACACGGGCGTGCGGGCCCTGCTTTGTTTAAAAGGTTTCTTGAACTTGTAAAAGTTTTCAAAAAGATTCTGATACTTCTCGGGAGTATGTTTAGGGCCTCTTAGGCCGAGTATGTGTGAGCGACGGGGTTAAACGAAATTTTATAACCCTATTCTAAAAGTTTAAGCAAGTTTAGCTATGTAATGCCTCGAACCCCGTTTCGGCTCGAATACGGGCAAGGGGTGTTACAAAAGGGCTTAGTAAATAGCCTCACTTGTGGCCACACGGGCAGCCATACAACCACGTGCCCAGGGTGTGTGAAGTATGCACTTGATTTTTGAAAATTCGGAATGCCACAAGGCCTAACATACAGGCGTGTATCTCGGCTGTGTGAAGGACATGGCCTTGGACACGGGCGTGCGCCTCTATTTTTTAAGAAATTTTTTAATGTTTTCCAAAGTTCTCAGTTTAGTCCCGGACCACTTCCAAAGTATGTATTGGGCCTCATAGGCCCTATTTAGGGACTCAAAGAGAAAAATTTGAAAAGTTTTAATTTGGATGAAATTTTATGACTCGGTTTAATACGTTTACAAGTGTATGTGTTCCGGTAATGCCTTGTACCCTATTCCGGCGTCGAATACGGGTAAGGGGTGTTACATTTACAACATCAAAAGATGAACATAAATAACTTCGAACTTGATAAGTTCGCATACTCATAGCCACCTATATGCATGCCGTAATCCAAACTAAATTAATAAAGTCTACCAAATCTTTGAGTGGATAGTGTGAGCTTCTTGTAGAGCCAATGATCGACTTGAACGTACAAAATCTACAGGAAATGTAACAACACAAGAGTAAGTATTATGAATACTTAGTAAGTTCATACAAGACCAACCATCAACTTACCTCGCGCACAATTTAAAAGTTAATCTAATATGCGTTCATGGTTTGTCAAACAAACCAAAACCATTTTCACATAATGAGCGAACACTCTATCAACATACAATATATCAAGTACACAACATGATATATTAACACTTTCATACCTGATTCATTCCCATTCATTTTCAACATAATAAGTGCGAATACTTTATCAATCATACAGAATATCAAGTATGCAACATGATATATTAACATTTTCATACCTGATTAATTTCTATTCATTTTCAACATATTAAGTGCGAACACTTTATTAATCATACAGAATATCAAGTATGCAACATGATATATTAACATTTTCATACCTGATTCATTCCCATTGATTTTCAACATAATAAGTGCGGTCACTTTATTAATCATATAGAATATCAAGTACGCAACATGATATCTTAAAACTTTCATACCTCGCATGTTTTATGATACCCAATGTAACATTGTAAAAGAACTCAAAACATAGGTACGTTTCACATCAAAGGCTTATCCGAGCTAATCATGTACATAGGTGTCAAGTTACCGTCCGAGCTAAACCTTTATCAACACAAAAATAGCCTAGCCAAAGCTATATATACTGTTAGAGTTGTGACCTAAATTCTTATTAAAATAAAATACAAGTGGCGAGAAGAATCCTATAACAGCCCGATTTAGACCTTAGTCAGAACAGTGGTTTCAGGATCAGAAATCTGAGGTCAAAGAAATAATTTAATATTATTTTTGATATTTATAAGATGTGATAAAGTATGTGTGAAAGTTCTATGTGAAAATTTTATCGTTTGTGTGCCGATTTGTGAAAAAGGACCTAATTGCATAAAATGCAAAAGCTATGTACTAGTAGTTAAAAGTGCTTAATTGCCATGGCTTATTAAATGAAAGGTCCTTATGTTGATATTAGACCATTGATAGTGGAATTTGACATAAATGGCCATTAAATGAATGATTTTATAATGTTTTAATTAATGGATAAAATAATAATTTGGTTATTAGGTTAATATTATTAAAACAAAATCAATTTTCTATCATCTTTTATCATCTTTAGCTGAAAATCAAAAGAAAAGAAAGCCATGGAAGTTGTTTTTAGGGTTCAGCATTTACAAGCTTGATTAAGATCAAGAAAAGAGAAATTTGGGCTTAGATCGAGGCAAGAATAAAGTGCTCGATTGATCGACTAGTATCGTTGTATCTACATCCGAGGTAAGTTCGTGTATAATACGTATTGTTTAAACAATGTTTATATGTGATGAATGAATGGAAATGTTATTGTGGAGTTTGGTAATGTGAAATGTGAGTTCGAAGATATGTGACACTAAGTGTGCATAAATAGAATTATTACAGTGATGAATGGCAGTAAGTATGCGAGATAAAGAAAGCATCGGGTTTATTATTTGGCACTACATGTGCGATACCGAGAAAAATTCGGTTTAATGTGATGGCACTAAGTGTGTGATATTATTATAGCTTCGGCTAATTAATTGGCACTAAGTGTGTGAGTTCATCGAATGTTTAAAGAGGATCGAATGAATTATGGCATTGAGCATTGAAGTGGTAAATGTGATATATAAATACGTGATGGTACAGGTATGTACAGAACCTATGTGGTTGATGATATTGTGTATGAGATAGATGGAAGATTATGTGAATGAATGATGAAAAGAGTTGGATTGAGTAGTATTATAAATGCTTGTATATGAACCTATAGATATGGTATGAAAGTGAGTAATAGCCATGGATGAGATTGAGTAGTGATGTGAATTGAACTAAGTGTTAGTTAATTTTGCACATTGAATTTGAATTGTTCAGTTAATTATGTTATATTACGAACTTACTAAGCTTTAAAGCTTACTGTATGAAGTCTTTCTCTATTTTACAATGGTATTTAAAGCTAGCTCGAATCTTGGGATCGTCAGCGACTCAATCACACTATCGAACATCTATTTTGGTACCTTTTGAAAGTTGTATTTATGGTATATGGCATGTATAGGCTAGTGAAGTTGTGGGATGTTTTGAGATGTATAAATCTTGCCATGTGATATGGCTTGATAATGGATGAGACTTTGGATTGATTTTGGTATATGTTTTGCCATGTGAAAATGGTATATGAGATGTGTATTTATGGTCTTGTGTGAATGGCCATTATGGTATGCTTTAGTGAAATAGAAATAGTATGTTTCATACTTGATTTGGTAGTTGAGATGGTGAATATATTGTATGTTTGAAATGGTTTGAAATGAGATGTGAATCATATGCTTTTGGTATGGAATTGGTTCATGAAATGGACATGTTTTGAGTTGGAATTGTATATGGAAATGAATGAGGATATTGTAGCATGAATTGTGCATGTTTTGGTAGGGTTTGACCATTAATTGGGCATGAATTGAGTATAGAGTGATGCTTGTAGGAATGACCCAAAATGGGTGGCAATTTGGCCTTGTGAATGGCCTATAATTGCCCACACGGTTGAGTACACGGGCGTGTGTCTCGACCGTATCCTTCAATGTCCCAATTGGAAGCAAGTCAGACTTGCAGACAGGCAGACACACGGGCGTGTGACAGGCCGTGCGATCCAAGTCAGTGTTGCACACGGGGTAAGACATGGTCTAAGGCATGGCCGTGTGAGGCACACGGCCTAGCCACGCGGGCTTGTGCCCTGTTTTGAAGAAATTTTTTTGAAGTTTCATAAAAGTTTTAAATGTGATCGGTTCAGTCCCGAACCACTTCTAAAGCATGTTTAAGGTCTCGTAGACCTTCTAAAGAGACTTTGTGTTATTGATTAACTATGATATGCTGATGTGTGAGCAATAGTTGTTTAAATGTTATGATTCGATCGGTAATACCTCGTAACCCTAGTCCGGTGATGGATACGGGTTAGGGGTGTTACAAATCCGTATAGAAGTTTACTTCCATTGTTTGATATTGATTTGAATAAGGTGTTTCAACCTTACTGCATTACTTCTATTAGATGTTGATTAGAATAAGGTTTTCTAAACCTATAAACAGACGTAATCTATACTCATTGTAAAAATTTGAATTTGACATAATGAATTTTCTTATCTTTTTCCCGTGGTTTT
Organism: Gossypium australe; assembly: GCA_005393395.2. NCBI lineage: Eukaryota > Viridiplantae > Streptophyta > Magnoliopsida > Malvales > Malvaceae > Gossypium > Gossypium australe. Next base: position 35,320,179 of record CM016616.1, on the reverse strand, counting down.
TTTCCCAAAAGGGTTACCACATAAAATCTATGTGTTCTATTTTTCTCTATTTTCTTGCCATTATCGCCATTCTATTTTTTTTACAAATTGGTATCAGGGTTTTTTGGGTTGCTTATCTCGATCACGATAATGGCGTCATTAAAGTATGAAATTTCACTGTTGGATCACAACACCAGATTCGCGTTGTGGCAGATAAAGATGCCGGCAGTTCTTGTGCAGATGGATTTGGAAGATGCCCTATTTGGGATAGATAAGATGCATTCGACATTGATGGATGAAGAGAAGAAGCCTAAAGATCGAAATGCCTTGACACAATTAGATTTACATTTGTCTAACGGAATTTTACAAGATGTGATGAAGGAGAAGACTGTCGCTGCGTTATGGGCAAAACTGGAGTATCTATGCATGTCAAAAACCCTGACGAGTAAGTTACATATGAAGTAGCGTCTTTATACTCATCGTTTAGAAAAAGGTGTGTCTGTGCATGAATAGTTAACTGTGTTTAAAAAAATTATCTCAAACTTAGAGGTTATGGAGGTTTAGTTTGATAAAGAAGATTTAGGGTTGAGTCTACTTTGTTCGTTGTCCCCGTCCTACTCAACCTTTAGAGACGCGATTTTGTATAGCTGCAAATTTTTCACAGTTGATGAGGTATGCGATTCTTTGACCTGGTGTGACAAGACAAAACATCTTGTGATTAAATCTAACTTTCAGGGAGAGGGTCTTATTGTTCGTGGGAGACAAGAACGAAATACTGATGATGATCATGGAATGACACATGAGCGGAATCCTCGCAGAAAATCTAAGGGTAGATCAAGATATTCAAATAGAGGTAAAACCTATAACTTCTGCAAGAAGAAATAACACATTAAATCTGAGTGCTATAAGTTGCAGAACAAAATCAAAAGGGAGACTACAGATCAAAAGGGAAAACAACCAGGAAAATTTGGTGAAGCTGATGTTGTAGAAGACTACAATGATGGTGAACTCCTAGTTTCTGCCAACAATTTTAAAGTGAACAAGGACTAGATCCTTGATTTTGGTTGCACCTTTCATTTGAGTCTTAACTGGGATTGGTTTAAAACTTATGGAACAGTGTCTGAAGGTATTATTTTAATGAGAAATAATGCTTCGTGTAAAATCGCAGGTGTTGGAACAGTTAAAGTTAAGATGCTTGATGGAGTTGTTAGAACACTTAGTGACGTACGACATGTTCTAGAATTGAAGAGAAACTTGATTTTGTTGAGTACTCTTGATTCAAAAGGGTACAAAAACATAACTGAAAGTGGGATTCTGAAGACTTCCAAAGGTTCCCTCGTTGTGAGGAAAGGGCAGATAAAAACTGCCAAGTTATATGTTTTGCAGGGTTCTACTGTTACTGGTAATACTGTAGTTGCTTCCTCTTCCTTGTCAGATGATGATGTTACTAGACTTTGGCATATGCGTCTAGGGAATATGAGTGGAAAAAACATGATAGAATTGAGCAAAAGAGGACTTTTTAAGGGGCAAGACATTAGCAAACTGAAGTTCTGTGAGCACTACGTTTTTGGGAAGTAAAAGAGAGTTCGATTCACTAGAGAATCCATGACACAAAGGGAATGTTGGAATATATCCATTCTAATCTTTTGGACCATTTAGAGTGTCTTCGAAAGGTGGAGCTAATTATAAAGGTGGAGCTAATTATATGCTAACTCTTATTGATGATTTTTCCAGAAAAGTTTGGGTGTTCTTCCTGAAGTAGAAAAAAGATGTGTTTTCCGCATTCAAGTCTTGGAAAACTATGGTTGAGAAACAGAAGGAAAATAGATAAAACATCTTTAGATAGATAATGGGTTAGAGTTTTGTTCTTGTGAATTTAACGAATTGTGCAAATTAGAAGGGATTGTGAGACACTTGACAGTTTGTCATACTCCACAGCAAAACGATGTTGCAAAACAAATGAATAGAACGATCATGGAGAAGGTTCGATGTATGTAGTCGAATGCTAATTTACTGAAATCGTTTTGGGCTGAAGCAGGCTCTACTGCATGTTTTTTGATCAACCGATCTCCATTCGTTGCCATTGAGAAAAAGACTCTACAAGAGATATGGTCTGGTAAGCTTGTTGATTATTCTGATTTAAAATTTTTTGGCTGTCCTGAATATGTTCATGTTGATAATGGAAAATTGGAACCGAGATCTATTAAATGCGTTTTCTTGGTTATAAGGCTAGTGTAAAAGAGTATAAGTTATGGTGTCCTTAAAATAGAAAAGTTGTAATTAGCAAAAATGTTGTTTTTGATGAAACTACTATGCTACCTAACTTATCTTTTAAAAAACCTTCAAATAAGGAACAACAAAAGGAGGTGGAGCTTCAGATTGATCCAGTATCAACAATAGAGTCGACTCCTCAAGTTAGTACAAAAAATCAAAACAGAGTTACTTCTTCACCACAATATTCTATTGCTAAAAACATAACTAGAAGAGAAATTAAACCTCCAAAGAGGTATGCCGAGGCTGATCTAGTTGCTTATGCTTTAAATGTGGCTGAAGATATAGATGGAAATCAAGAGCCATCTACTTATTTTGAGGCAGTTAGCTGTGAAGACTCAACAAAAGTGGATGTTTGCCATGCAATAAGAGATAAAGTCACTCTACAAGAATAGAACATGTGATCTTATGAAACTTACTAAAGGTAAGAAGGATGTTCATTGTAAATAGGTGTTCAAGAGGAAAGAAGGGACTCTAAGAGTTTTATAACCCAGATATAAAACAAAGCTTGTTGCAAAGGGTTACAGCCAAATTCTAGGTGTGGACTTTATAGATATGTTTTCTCTAGTTGTGAAGCATAGTTCGAATCGAGCCTTGCTTGACATTGTGGCCATGTATGGTTTGGAGCTTGAATAGTTAGATGTAAAAACAACGTTCTTGCATAGAGAACTTAAGGAGGACATTTACATGTAACAACCAGAGGGATTTATAGTCTCAAAAAAAGAGGACTATGCTTGCTTGTTGAAAAATTTCCTTTATGGCTTGAAACAGCCACCAAGGCAGTGGTACAAGAGGTTTGATTCTTTTATGTCTTATCATGATTTCAAAAGAAGTAGTTTTTACATGGTTCTTTTGTATATCTACTTCTCTATGTTGATGATATGTTGATAGTAGCGAAAGATGAAAGATAAGAAAGGTCAAAGCCCAACTTAGTGAAGAATTTGAGGTGAAGGATTTGGGAGCAGCAAAGGTGATCGCTGAAATCAGAGCTTTAAAATTTATAAAATGAATGATCAAACCTGGAAACTAACTCTGACAACGATTAAAGGCAAGTGTACCTATCGAATAGTAGTATAGCTTAGTAAGACCGGATTGTCGAACCCAAAGGAACTAAAAGTACTAATACTAACTTTCTTTTTATTATTTAGCCTAAAATAAAGTGAAATTGCTTTAATCTAAATTAACGACTACTAAGCTAAAGACGCAAAGACAAAAAGAATGAATTGGGAAATAAATAGAAGAAAAACTCAGTTGATCACGATGATACCCTTAGGAAGAATCCACCTAGACTTCACTTGTTATCTAACATTGAACCATACAATTTATTCACTTAGTTTGATTCGTAGGACTCCCTAACGTATATTAAACCCTCTCTCGAGGTGAATAACATCTAACCCTATGTTAATTAGTGGAACTCTCGTTCTCTTATAGTAACCACCTAGAATAGCAGTAAATCGATCTATGGATTCCCATATTAGGTTTCACCCTAATCCGGCAAAATCTCGTCACTCTATCTCTAGGCGTGCAATCAACTCCGCTTAATTATGCTAGATCTACTCTTAAGCAGGGTCTATTCCTCCTCCACCTAAGCACATCAAACTTGAATCAATATCCACGAAATATTAACTCAAGAATTAAGCACACATAATTAAGAACAAACTAAGTATTTATCATATAATTCAGAAAACGATAACAAGATTCATCTAGGTTTCATCCCCTTCAGGCATCTGAAGGGTTTTAGTTCATAACAAATAAAGAAAACATCTCAAGAGAAAAGATAAAACAAAACATAAGAAATCCCTAAAACTCCCTGATTGAATTGAAAGAGAAATCCGCCGTCTTGAGTAGAATTCCGGCTTCTTGGGATGGATCAACTGGCTAACTTCGAGTGATTCTTTCAACTCTAACCTTTTCGGCTTGGCTTCTTGGCCTAGCTCGACGCCTCTTCAAATGTGGTACTTAAGGGTTATTTATAGGCTCTTGGAATGCGATTCTTTCTCCCTAAGTATCCTTTTCCGACTAAAATTGTCTAAAGCCACGATAGGGGCATGGCCATGTCACACGCCCGTGTGACTCGTCTTCAAGCCGTGTTCGGGTTTCTAAGTTGAGGCACGGCCGTGTAGATAGGGGTTGAGGCCGTGTTCTAGATGCTCGTCAAGGCACAGCCCTGTGGACTTTGGGCCAGGCCGTGTCGATTTCGTGATATGGCCCATTTACTCCGTTTTGGGCCCGTTTTATGTTCTTTTCATCGTCGGGTGCTATCCTGGGTATAAGACATGAAAAAAAGGATTAAGAGCACATTTTTACATAAATTGAGGAATAAATCATCCAAAAACGAGCTAAATGTGGGATTAAAATATATTATAATTAAGGTTTATCAAATACCCCCACACTTAAGCTTTTGCTTGTCCTCAAGCAAAATTCTCAACATACTTTTAAAACGAACTTTCCATAATTCACAATTCCTACTGACAATGCCTTATCATAATTCATAGATAATTTATACATGGATAATTCAATTCAAAGAGTCCTAAAGATTCAAACAATGATAAGTCATTCATTTGTAATTCGAAAACGTAGGCGTCTCCCCTTATCTAAATAATTACCTTTAATTCGAAATTGACAAGAGTTGACATCCTCACTATAGATTCACTCAAATCACTCAAAGTGTTTAAGGTTCATAAAAAGAAGCATTCATACGTCGAACCTGAAAAGTTAATCCCATAGGCTTGCCTGAAAATTAAATGTCTACCACTGTAAAATGAGATGATAAACAGATCAAAAGGTCTTTGTTAGGGTTGTAAAGAGGCTAGGGTTAAGGCGTGGATAAAGGTTGAAATTAGAAGGTTAGAATCGAGATTGAATTGACAAGTACCTTCCTAAGAATACTGAAATAATATTTACATCAATTGATAATAATCTTAACAATACGAGCTTTTCTTTTGGAAAATAAACTTTAACTGTGTAAGCTCACTATTAATACTGAATATACTTCGATATATATATATATATATATATTTAAGAACAAACTAATAATAAAAGATGAATTCAACCCATAACCTAATATAATTCAGTAACTAATCAAATCATGTCTTGATTAAAGGGTAGTCAAAAGAGATGGTGATAACAAATACAAAGGGTTTTTGGGTTATTAATAGGTGAGTCAATAAAAAGGGTTGTTAGGATCAACGGGGTTCACTAGGGGTTAATTGTGAAGGTAGGCTATTTAGTGGAGTGGGTGGGTTAAAACCTAGGTGCCTTTATCATCTCTGTATATCAAATCATGAATGTGGTCTCAACATGTATAAACGAGGCAAGTTCTAGAATAACAGTTCAAAGTTGACACACTCATAAACAAAAAGTGAGCACGAAAAAGGATATATGCTCTATAAGGCTCAAAATCTCACAAAAATCATGGGTGTTCTGACATCAATCTCATAAATTTTAAATTTCAAAGCAATATTCAAATTTAGGTTAACAACCTAGCAAAAAATTTATTCTGAAAAAAAAAATAGACTTATCATGCTTGATTCTCTAGTATCTTTAAAATTCAATTATCAATGCACAATTATTAATGACTTAATCTAAAACATGTCAATAAAAATCATAAATCATCAGAAATTTCATCCTAATTTGTAATATGAAAAATTTACTTAAAAACAAGACTAAATTCAGGGATTTGAGAATAATGAAAAAAGTTAGACACTTTTATCCCCCCACACTTAAGATGTACATTGCCCTCAATGTACAAAGGTAGATAATGAGAATTAATAGGAAATCAAAAGAGAGGGGAGAAAATGACACTTCCTGAATTACGGATGAGATCCTTGGAGGATTTGGAAAATACGTGGCGTCAGGTGACTTTATTGAATTTCTCCTAGTTATATGTTTGTGTATGTGGAGTGTGCAATTTATTCTGCAAAGTCACTAGTTAAAAATCTTGGTGGCGTAATAGATATCTGTTAGGTATACTCAAATAGGTAGATAGCCAATGATAAAAGTTTGCAATAAATAAAAGTTCAAATTAAAAACTAAAATAAAAACTGAAAATAAAGAAAAGAAAGTTGAAAATAACAAATTAAGAGGTCTCAGAAGTCTTCATCATCAGCCGGGTCCTGTGGTGGTACTGGTGATGAGATATGGAGGTGCTGGTATATCTGTTGAAGGGTGGCCTCTATCCCATCAAAATGTCGAGTATTTTCAGCAAAATATAGCTTGAACTGGTCGAGTCATGCAGAGATATCCGCCAATGAGGTTGCTGTATGGGATGGCAGCTGGCTCGGAATCGATGCCTCCTGTGATGGTGGTGGGACATCATCAGTAATGTCCTCGGGCTCCCCTTCAGCTGTGGAAGTCACCAATCGGTATTGAGGAGGGTCGGTTCCTCGACGATGTTTGATCATCCTCTTGTGTAGCATCATTTGGATGCCCTGAGGTACTATATGGCCGATCAATGTAAGTGAGGAAATCTGAGCCTCGGTGTGGAGGAGGCCAAAGTATCGAGCCAGGCTTGTGATATACGGCCCCATTGATAGAATTCCCTTCCTGTGCGCCTCTGTTTGATGCTGAATTGCACATGCGATGAAGTATGCTAGGTCGAAAACATGCCCTTCTAACATGCGCGATAGGTAGTAGACATCGTGCTTGTTTACCACGTCGGTGCTCTCACGTCGTCCTGTGATGGTGTGAGCAAAAATGGTGTAAAGATATCGTAGGGGTGGGAGAAGGGCTGTCACCTTAGAGCGACTGGGGTCGTAGATGCTTGTGGTGGGGCCTAGGCTGCGCCAGCAGTTGAGCGGAGTGCAATGGAGCTGGCGGTTTAACCCGGAGAGTGGGTTTTCTTCTATAAATTCCGGTGTATGAAGTTCGAGTGCCGAGCCAAATTGTGGTACGCTCAGTCGACGTAACGTGCCCCTTAAACGGAATTGGATGATACCGGGGTCGTCGAACTGGGCCATCACTGTCTGCAATGTGAAAGTGGTGCAGAATTGTAGTGTGAGCTCCAAGTATGTGGACTCGATGATTGAGAAAAACTGCTCCCAAGGGTCGATCGAGAGGAAGGCTCGAATATCGGTTGGGAGCCTGACTTGTTCTATTGCATCCCAATCGATGCACCTACCGGTGCCTAGGGGTCTATCCCGGATTGCCTTGTAACGCTCTTCTTGAGCTGCTTGAGAGAATTCTAGGAATGAGTGTCATAGCTCGGAAGAAGCACTTGCGGATGATGATTCGGTCCCCTTTCTTGTCTTGCTTGGGAAGGCTGTGGATCATTTTGGTCGTGATGATGACATGGTACCTAAAGAAAGAAACAAAATTGTGTGCCAAAATGTAATCCAGATCCAAGATATTCCAATAAGCAACCAAATCAAAAAAAAAAATAGAAATTTGCAATAGCATATATGACGAATAACACTATTTTTATGATGTTGCAAATATTCATGAATGAAATATTGAAAAACAGGAGAAAATTCATACTGAAAACTAAACCAAATATTAATCAAATAACTACTATCACAAAACATAAGAAAAGTCTTACTTAAAACTAAATAATATGAAATTTAGCAAACTCTAGTTAAAGAAGTGAAAAAATGGAAAGAACTAGGGATGGTGGCGTTGGTTTTCTGCCGAACACGGGGCAAGCACGGCAATGGTGCGATTTTTCAGTGCAAACACGGTGGTGGGGAGGGCGGGGTCTGCTGCAGCATGGCGGTGGCAAGGGCGTCCGGACGGTTTTTGTAAGGTTTTTTTGGAGAGGAATGCATAGGGAGGAGTTTTGGGAAGGTGGGGAATATGGGTATGGCCGGATTTTGGGAGGGGGTACTTGAAATTGATTTTAGGGTAGGTTTTGGGAAAGTGACGGTTTAATTTGGTTAAATAGGGGAGGGGACACGGGCTAGCGCCACGCCCGTGCTCTGTTTTAAAGTGCCCGTGTTTTTTGTGATTTCGAATTTTAGGCGCGTTCAGGTGAATTCGCCACGGCCGTGTTTCATATGCCATGCCCGTGCTCGATAAGTCATTAACCTCGCACGGTTGGAAGACACGGGCGTGTTCTACCCGTGGTGTGTAAGTCAGCAGCTTCACACGGACGTGAGGCACGACCGTGTGTATTCCGTGCTCGACAAGTCAGTAACCTCGCACGGTTTGGTGGCACGGGCGTGTACTGCTATTGCAGCCCGTGCTGGGAAAAGAAATTCTTCTCTGTTTGTATACGGCTACTGGTACACCTGTGGTTCGTCCCCTGTCTTCCACACGGCCATGGGCACGGCCGTGTTCGCGGCCGTGTGGTTGAAAACCTACTCTTTTATTAGACTAATTTACTATGGAGTTAGATACTGAATAAATGAAAAATAAAATGTTAGTGAATTAGTGCTCGGGTTGCCTCCCGAGAAGCGCTTGTTTATAGTCTTAAGCTAGACTTTCTCTGTTTTCGGTTCTAAAAGAAGGTTCATGGAGCAAAAGCTCCTCTCTCATATCTCCAAAATCTGCACCATTATAAACTTTGAGTCGGTGACCATTTACCTTGAATGTGCCCTTAGTGGGGTGAGTTACCTCGATTGTGCCGTATGGAAAATTTTTTTTGATCATGAATGGGCCTGGCCATCTTGATTTCAGCTTCCCAGGGAATAATTTAAGCCTTGAGTTGTATAGTAGGACCAAGTCCCCTTCTTCGAATTGTTTTGATTTCTTTAGACGAGAATCGTGACGTCGCTTTGTTGCCTCTTTGTATAGTTTCGAGTTCTCATAGGCCTCAGCTCTCCATTTGTCTAGCTCGTTCATCTGCATCATTCTTTTCTTTCCTGCAGTTCTAAGATCAAAATTTAAAAATTTTATGGCCCAAAAAGCTTTGTGTTCTAACTCGAATGGTAGATGACAACTTTTCCTGTATACAAGTTTGTATGGGGATATCCCTAGAGGTGTTTTAAATGCTGTTCTATAGGCCCATAAAGCATCATCTACTTTTAATGCCCAATTTTTTCTATTTGATTCAACCGTCTTTTCTAGGATGCACTTAAGTTCTCGGTTTGCTACTTCAACTTGCCCACTGGTTTGAGGGTGATATGGGGTAGCTATCTTGTGGTAGACTCCATATTTCTTCAGAACTTTTTCAAATTGAGTATTACAGAAATGAGTACCCCTATCACTAATGATAGCTCTAGGTGTCCCAAATCGAGAAAACAGTTTCTTGAGAAATTTAACTACTACCCTAGCATCATTGGTAGGTAAAGCTTCCGCTTCTACCCATTTTGACATGTAATCAACTGCTACCAAGATGTATTTATTTCCAAACGAACTAGGAAATGGTCCCATAAAATCAATACCCCATACATCAAATATTTCACATGATAACATATATGTTTGAGGCATTTCATCACGTTTAGAAATATTACCTGTTCTTTGGCATTTATCACACGAAGTAACATACCTATTGGCATCTTTGAATAGAATGGGCCAGTAAAAACCTGATTCGAGTATTTTGTGTGCTGTCTTAATTCCACTGTAGTGTCCTCCTGAAGGTCCTGAATGGCAATGTTCCAGGATTTTGCTTGCTTCTGCCTTTATAACGCATCTTCGAATGACCTGATCTGCACATATGCGGAAAAGAAAGGGATCCTCCCAAAAATAATTTTTCACATCAGCAAAGAATCGCTTCTTTTGGTGATGTGTTAATCTTTTTGGCAAGATGTTAGCTGCTAAGTAATTCACAATATTTGCAAACCATGGTACCTCAGAATGTGTTATAGAAAAGAATTGTTCTTTGGGAAACGAATCGTTTATCTCACTTTCATCGAGCTCTTTGGTATATGTATTTTCAAGTCTAGAGAGGTGATTCGATGCAAGATTCTCAGCTCCCTTCTTATCTTGTATCTCCAAGTCAGATTCCTGTAAGAGTAAAATCCATCGTATGAGTCGAGGTTTTGCATTGGATTTGTTTAAAAGATAACGAAGAGCTGAATGGTCAGTGTAAACAACAACTTTGGACAATATGAGATACTGCCTAAATTTGTCAAAAGCAAAAACTACAGCTAGCAATTCTTTCTCTGTGGTGGTGTAGTTTTATTGCACAGGTGTTAATGTTCTGCTAGCGTAGTAAATTGGCTAAAAATGCTTGTCTCTTCGTTGTCCCAAAACTGCACCTACCGCAAAATCACTTGCATCACACATTAGTTCAAAGGGTAAGTTCCAATCAGGTGCAATTATAATCGGAGCATTTATTAATTTATCCTTAAGGACATTAAATGCATTTAAACATTCCTGATTGAAATTGAAAGGAACATCTTTTTCTAGTAATTTTGTCAACGGCTTAGCTATTCTAGAAAAATCTTTAATAAATCTTCTATATAACCCTGCATGTCCTAAAAAGCTTCTAATAACCTTAACTGAACTAGGGGGAGGTAATTTTTCTATGGTTTCAATTTTTGCTTTATCTACCTCAATCCCTTTACTAGAAATCTTATGTCCTAACACAATCCCTTCTCTAATCATAAAGTGACATTTTTTCCCAATTCAAAACAAGGTTTGTTTCCTCACATTTCATTAGAACTCGTTTTAAATTTTAAAGGCAAAGATGGAAAAAATTACCGAATACCGAGAAATCATCCATAAATACCTCCATGATGTCTTCCACGAGTTCGTCAAAGATTGCCAACATGCAACGCTGAAAAGTAGCAAGAGCATTACATAATCCAAAAGGCATTCTACGATAAGAAAACGTACCGTATGGGCATGTAGATGTTGTCTTTTCTTGGTCTTCAGGAGCTATGGGGATTTGGAAGTAGCCGGAGAGTCCGTCCAAGAAGCAGTAGTACATATGCCCGGATAGTCTTTCTAACATTTGATCTATGAAGGGTAGAGGGAAGTGATCTTTTCTGGTGGCATCGTTCAGCTTTCTATAGTCTATACAGACTCTCCAACCTGTAACTGTTCTTGTGGGGATTAACTCATTCCTTTCATTGGGCGCTACCGTCATATCTCCTTTCTTTGGAACTACCTGCACAGGACTTACCCAGGTGCTGTCAGAAATAGGATAAATTATTCCTGCATCTAGAAGTTTAATTACCTCGGCTTTAACCACTTCTTTCATATTGGTGTAGCCGTCTCTGGGGCTGCACACACGACTTGTATTCTTCTTCCATTAAAATTTTATGGGTGCAGAATGATGGGCTTATTCCTTTAATGTCAGAAATTTTCCAAGCTATGGCCTTTTTATGTTCTCTTAGTAGCTGTATCAACTCCTCCTTTTCTTTGGGTTTTAGTTCTGAAGAGATAATAACCGATAGTGTAGAATTTTCCCCAAGGAATGCGTATTCCAAGTGTTTCGGCAATTATTTCAATTCCAGATTGGGTGGCTCATCAATGGAGGTTTTCTGTTTTAATTCGTCCATGTCTTCAATGCTTTCTTCTTTCATTTGTCTAAAAGAAGATGTATTCAAGTTCATCTCTTCGCCTTCATCTTCTTCCCCCTCTTCTTAAGTTAGGCACAGTTCCATCGTGTCGTCATGGATGATTTCCTGTAATGAATTTTGAATGATATGATCAGTAGTATCAACAAAATAATAGGAATCATCTTGTTCTTTAGAATATCGCATGGCATCATAAATTTGAAAAATAATTTCCTTATCGCCTATCCTTAATGCAGGTTTACCGTCACCTACATCAATAACAGTCCTAGCAGTAGCTAGAAAAGGACGCCCTAAAATTAAGGGATCATTAATGTCTTCATCCATGTCTAACACAACAAAATCAACAGGGAAAATAAATTTATCAATTTTCACCAAGACATATTCGATGACTCTTTTAGGATATTTAATGGATCTATCGGCTAACTGAATACTCATCCTAGTGGGTTTTGGTTCCCCAAGATCTAGTTGTTTAAACATCTTGTAAGGCATTAAATTAATACTGGCACCTAGATTAGGTAATGCTTTCTTAATATTTAAGCTACCAATTAAACAAGGAATAGTAAAACTTCCTGGGTCTTTTAATTTGGCTGGTAACTTGTTTTGGAGGATGGTGGAGCATTCTTCATTAAGTTCCACTGTTGACTCTTCTTCAAGCTTCCTTTTATTCGTCAGGAGTTCCTTTAAGAATTTTGCGTACTTTGGCATCTGTGAAATAGCTTCCACAAAAGGTAAGTTAATATGTATTTGTTTAAAAAGTTTGAGAAACTTACCGTATTGGGCATCTAATCTTTCTTTCTTCAACTTTGTTGGATATGGGATTGGTGGTTTACTTTCTTTGCGTATTGGATTTACGTCCTCCACCCCTTATCTTTTGTTTTGTTATCTTCGTGTGGTCTCTTTGGTTCGACTAACTCTTTTCCACTCCTTTGTGTAACTGCTTTTACCTGTTCTGTTCCTTTAGAAAGAGTCTCTACCCGTATTTCGCAGATCATCTTAGTAAGTAGTCCAACCGACTTAGAGAGCTCCCCGAATGACTCAGTAAGTTTTTCAACTGACGCTTGTTGATCTTTAAGTGTTCTCTCAGTATCTTGGAAACGGTTTTCTGTGTCTGCCATAAATTTTGTCAGCATCTCTTCGAGGTTTGGCTTCTTTTCTTGCTGATAAGACTGATTTTGGAAATTTTGAGGAGGCTGCTGCCTTAGATTTCCTTGATTTCCTTGATCTCCCCACGAAAAATTTGGGTGGTTCCTCCAACCTGGATTGTAAGTATTACTATAGGATTATTATTAGATCTGAAATTATTACCTATGTAATTCATCTGTTCGCTCTCTGCTTCTGGTTGGTAGGGGGTGGGTACTCAGGATTCGCCACAGTTCCACTTGCGTTGCACTGCATGACTAGATGTGCCTGCGAAGAACACAAACTATCAATCTTTTTATTCATCATCTCTACCTGTGTTGATAGTATGGTTATCGCATCGAGGTTGTAAACTCTGAGTGATTTTGTCGGTTTCGTCCTTGTAACCTGCCACTGATAATTATTCAGTGACATCTCTTCAATGAACTCGTAGGCTACTTCAGGAGTTCCATTGTTCAGAGTTCCACCGGCTGCTGAATCGATTAGTTGTCCCGTTAAGGGGTTTACACCGTTATAGAATGTTTGGACTTGTAGCCACAAGGGTAGACTGCGGTGTGGACACCTTCTTAAGAGATCCTTGTATCTCTCCCATGCGTCGTATAATGTCTCTAAATCCTTCTGCACAAAAGAAGAGATATCATTCCGTAATTTGGCCGTTTTGGCCAGTGGGAAATATTTCAATAAAAATTTTTCGGTCATCTGTTCCCATATAGTGATTGATCCTCATGGTAACGAGTTTAACCACTGTTTGGATTTATTCCTTAATGAAAAAGGGAATAACCGAAGACGTATGGCATCATCAGAAACGCCATTTATTTTGAAGGTATAACAGAACTCTAAAAATTAGCTATATGCGTGTTTGGATCTTCGTCCTGCAAACCATCAAATTGAAAAAAATTGTTGAATCATTTGTATTGTGTTAGGCTTTGATTCAAAATTGTTAGCAGCTATAGCAAGCCTAACAATACTTGATTCCGCTCCTGTTAAATGCGATTTAGCATAATCAAACATTGTACGTGGAGCATTGTTCTCCCCCACATCATGTGGTTGTGGGTTATTCTCGCCCATCCCTTCAGTAGGATTGGATCTGCCTTCTTGATCTTCCTCTGTGTAATTTAGGGCTCGCCTGATTTCTCTGCGAGTCCTACGAGCGGTAGCTTCAATTTCACTATCGTATACCAAAGGTCCTGTCAGGTTCCTTCTAGTCATAAACTGGAGGTTCCTACTGAGAAAAGAGAAAGAAGGAAAATTGAGCAAAAATTAAAATTTAACCTAAAAAATAAAAATAAAAGTAAATTGCAAAGAAAAGAGAAAAAAAATGGCTAAAGTAATAAAAATAGAGTGTTCTTAATATTTTAGTTCCCCAGCAACGGCGCCAAAAACTTGATCGTTGAAATCAGAGCTTTAAAATTTATAAAACGAATGATCAAACCTGGAAACTAACTCTGACAATGATTAAAGGCAGGTGTACCTATCGAACAGTTGTATAGCTAAGGTAAGATTGGATTGTTGAACCCAAAGGAACTAAAAGTACCAATACTAACTTTCTTTTTATTATTTAGCCTAAAATAAAGTGAAATTGCTTTAATCTAAATTAACGACTACTAAGCTAAAGACGCAAAGACAAAAAGAACGAATTGGGAAATAACTAGAAGAAAAACTCAGTTGATTACGACGATACCCTTAGGAAGAATCCACCTAGACTTCACTTGTTATCTAACACTGAACCATATGATTTATTCACTTAGTTTGATCCGTAGGACTCCCTAACGTATATTAAACCCTCTCTCGAGGCGAATAATGTCTAACCCTAGGTTAATTAGTTGAACTCTCGTTCTCTTATAATAACCCCCTAGAATAGCAGTAAATTGATCTATGGATTCCCATATTAGGTTTCACCCTAATCCGGCAAAATCTCGTCACCCTATCTCTAGGCGTGCAATCAACTCCGCTTAATTATGCTAGATCTACTCTTAAGCAGGGTCTATTCCTCCTCCACCTAAGCACATCAAACTTGAATCAATATCCACGAAATATTAACTCAAGAATTAAGCACACATAATTAAGAACAAACTAAGTATTTATCATATAATTCAGAAAACAATAACAAGATTCATCTAGGTTTCATCCCCTTCAGGTATCTGAAGGGTTTTAGTTCATAACAAATAAAGAAAACATCTCAAGAGAAAAGATAAAACAAAACATAAGAAATCCCGAAAACTCCCTGAAGGAATTGAAAGAGAAATCCGCCGTCTTGAGTAGAATTCTGGCTTCTTGGGATGGATCAACTGGCTAACTTCGAGTGATTCCCTCAACTCTAACCTTTCCGGCTTGGCTTCTTGGCCTAGCTGGACGCCTCTTCAAATGTGGTACTTAGGGGTTATTTATAGGCTCTTGGAATGCGATTCTTTCTCCCTAAGTATCCTTTTCTGACTAAAATTGTCTAAAGCCACGATAGGGGCACGGCCATGTCACACGCCCGTGTGACTCGTCTTCAAGCCGTGTTCGAGTTTCTAAGTTGAGGCACGCCCGTGTAGATAAGGGTTGAGGCCGTGTTCTAGATGCTCGTCAAGGCACAGCCGTGTGGACTTTGGGCCAGGCCGTGTCGATTTCGTGATATGGCCCATTTACTCCGTTTTGGGCCCGTTTTATGTTCTTTTCATCCTCGGGTGCTATCCTGGGTATAAGACATGAAAAGAAAGGATTAAGAGCACCTTTTTACATAAATTGAGGAATAAATCATCCAAAAACAAGCTAAATGTGGGATTAAAATATGTTATAATTACAGTTTATCAAAAGGAGATACTTAGTGTGGAGATTCTTAGCGATAGAAAAGTAAGTTAATTGTACCTAAGTTAGAAAGGGTACATTGAGAAAGTTCATTGCAGGTTTAATATGCAGAGTGCTAAGCCTGTTAGTACTCCTTTAGCGGCCCATTTCAGACTTTCATCAGCTTTGTCTCCACAATCAGATGATGAGATTGACTACATGTCAAGTGTTCCATATTCTAATGCAGTGGAATCTCTTATGTATGCTATGGCTTCTTCGCGTCCAAATTTATCATATGCAGTCAGTGCAGTTTATAGATACATGACAAATCCTTGTAAAGAACACTGAAAAGTAGTTTAATGGATTTTGAGATACTTACTAGGCACTATTGGTGTTTGCTTACAGTTTGAAAGAAATAAAGATGGAGTCATTGGGTATGTTGATGCTGATTTTTTTAGAGACCTTGATAAAAGATGATCTCTCACAGGTTATGTTTTTACAATTAGGGGTTGTGCAATTGGTTAGAAAGCAACCTTGCAAACTACTATCGCTTTGTCTACCAGTGAAGCTGAGTACATGGTGATTACTGAGGCTTGTAAAGAAGCCATTTGGTCAAAAGGGCTCTTTAGTAAACTCAATGAAGACCTTCAAATCAGTACAATATTTTGTGATAGTTAAAGTGCCATATTCCTTATGACAGATCAAATGTTTCATGAATGAACAAAGTACATTGATGTTTCATATCATTTTGTTCGTAATATTATTGCTCGTGGTGATATTGTTGTGAGCAAAATTAGTGCTCATGATAATCCTGTAGATATGATGAGTAAGTCACTTTCTATAACCAAGTTTGAGCATTGCTTAGACTTGGTTGGTGTTTCATTATTGAAGATAAACCTTATGGGGTTTCATGGAAGAGGTGGAGAACTTGTTCATTGAGAATTCGTGTCAAGGTGAAGATTGTTAGAGTTGTGACCCAAATTCTTATTAAAATAAAATACAAGTGGCAATAAGAATCCGTATAGAAGTTTATTTCCTCTGTTTGATATTGATTTAAATAAGGTGTTTTAACCTTACTGCATTACTTCTATTAGATGTTGATTAGAATAAGGTTTTCTAAACCTATAAATAGACACAGTCTATACTCCTTGTAATAATTCAAATTCGACATATGAAATTTTTTTCTCCTCTGCCCGTGGTTTTTTCCCAAAAAGGTTTCCATGTAAAATCTGTATGTTCTATTTTTCTGTATTTTCTTGCCATTATTGACATTCTATGTTTTACATATACATGTAAGGTTACCAATCTAGGATAAATGTTTAAAACAACATCAGATTACTAGTCCGGACTAAATTTGTATCACATGTATCTTCGAGTTTGCAACAAATGCTAGAATCTCTAAATCATCAGGAAATAACATGTAATCTTGAGCCTAAGTGTTTTACTATGTTCGTTGGGACAAGTTCATTTCATAACATTATTCTCCTTTCTTTGTATCACAACTTGATGTATCCTTGTTGTCCAAACAACTCAACTCTTACTTACTAAATTTAATTCTTGATCACTTCGTGCACCCATTTATACTTAAAGAACAAATCTAAAATGGATTCATATTGTATGAACTTACCTAGCAGAATGGTAACAGACCACGGTAGAGTCTACTCAACGACTTTCCCTTTCCATCGATCTTCTCTCGGTAGATTCAAATATTGATTTATAACATAATTTAATTCAAATTTTCATCAACAAATAACATTTATCAGCTTATTATGCATATGAGTCAGTTTAATTCAATCACTCGTAAATCCTTAAAACCTTACACATTATACAGTCGAGACCTATTGTAGCAACGTTTGTAGAAATCTCAAACTGGTTTCAAAATGTTTACACTTAGATCCTGATATTTGAAACTAACAGAATTTTATTTTACAAAGTGGTCCTTTTTCATAATCTCTCTTTTAACCTAATAATTTAACACCAGAATTTCAAGCATTTAACAATGACAATCTCATGAATCTTTGATAGTTTTAGGAATAGACACAACTGTTAACTAGACTGAAGTACAATGATCCCAAAAACAAAAAATCCATTTAAAATAGGCTCGAATTAGCCTACCATGCAAGAGCACAGAACTTGGCCGAATTTCCCTATCTCAACAAGAAAGAAAGACGGTGATGGAGAAGATGAAAGAAAATGAGTTTTCTCCTACTCCAACCACTATGTCCCGATATATATAATCTAATTATTATATAAAATTAACATTATTCTAAATAACGCCAACACTTAATTGGCCACTATCTATAAAGGAAATGGCTAAATTGTTACTCTATGTCATAATCGATAATGTATTATCATTAGTAAATAGAAATCCTTAAGAATCAAATTTTACCAGCTATACTAAAATCAATTATCCAATCAATCTAATTACCAAACAAAGATTTCATATAACACTATAATAGACTAGTAAATATTAAATATTAAAACTTACGGATTCAATCACCACCAGACGGGGTTTTGGAACCACCGTTTTCGGTACCATTAAAATCAGGTTGTTACAGATAGTGGTTTAGGATCTCTTTCAATTAATGACATTTTAATAACCTATATTAGATTCAATCTAATCTCGAATTAGTGACTCGGATAAATTTTTGGATTTAGGCCAAGTGCTATTAACACAAGTGTCATTGCCATCACCTTCCTCTACGACCAAAGTAGTTTAAAGATTTACTAACCTTCTGTTGGAAAAATTGGTTAAGAAAACAGTTATTACTCGTACAAAAAAAAGTTTAAAATTTTCTTAAAATCGAGCCTTTTTGTGTGATATTTATAGTAATAAACTCCGAACCGAAATTATACTTATGCTTTGTACGAGGTGCACTCAAGTCGATCTTGACTTTCAATCGAACGACCTTCTCCATTATCCTCGTACCGCGAATCACGTCAGTTGTGGGATCAAACCACATGAACCAAATAATAGAAAAGAAACAATTTACTTACTTTCAGTAGGAAAGTAAGTTCTCTCTCTATGATCTGGTAAAATTCGTAATTCCCAACAAATATAATTTATTTTTAGTAAATAAATTACCACTTTTTTCTACCAAAGTAACGAAATATAAATAATGTATGAAGTGTATTTTTTGGTCAAATGATGTTTTTAATTTATAGGAAGATGTACAAGAGTTTTGGTTGAATAAGTCCTTGATAAATAATATTATTTAAATAGAAATACAATCCTACTCCAACTAGAGTAGGGGGTGGCACATCCTTGTATTTGTTGGAAAAAATCTGGTTAAAAAAATTATTTTCTTGCACAGTAGAAAAGTAAAATTTTGAAAATCGAGTTAGTTTGTGATATTTATAGCAATAAACCCTTTATCGAAATAGCACCTGTGTTTTCGGCTAGACGAATCTTTATCATTTCTGGCTTTCAATTGAACAATCTTCTTCGTTATTTTTGTAGCACATTTTGCTTCGAGTGTGGACTCGAACAAATTCGAATCAAACACAGAACCAAAAATAATTTACTTTACTTTCAATGGGAAAACAAATTCCCTTTCAACATAATCCAGTAGAATTTGTAACATCCTGAAATTTTGGGGCTATGCATTTAATGTGTGGTTATGTTAAATGTGAGTGTTAGGGGTCCAGAATGGGCTCAGGGTTGGGCAGAGGCCTTAATCGAATTTTCTGTTTGGACACTCTAATGGAAAGCCTGGTAAGATAGGGCTTAAAAGATGTTATCTGTGTTTTAAAATACAAATGGGCTTGTGGCCAAGTGGCAAAGTGGCGCCACTTAAAAGTAGGGAAGTGGCGTCAACTGAGGAGGCCCAGATTCAAGTTGCATGAAGCCCAACTATTTTAATTAAAATTGGCATTAGGGTTTTATTCTCCCATTCTCTTCTTTATTTTCGGCATTTAGGGTTTTCATCTTCTCTCTTTTCCTCATTTTCTGAATAAAAGCCGAAAACTCCCTTAAGCATTCTTTCTTTTCACATTTGTCTGCCATAGCCGAATCTGCCCTAGCCTTGCCGAAATTCTTCTTTTTCCTATACCGTTCCTATCACTTCTTTACGTTTGATATTACTCTTTTCTCTCAATCATCTCCTTCTTAAAAGTCGAAACTTTATAGATCTCTTGAGATCATCTTTTCTTTTTGACCTTCTCAAAAGCCGAAACTTTATAGATCTCTTGAGATCATCTTTTCTTTTTGACCTTCTCAAAAGCCGAAATCTTCTAGGAGTTGCCGAATTCTCTGTAAAGGTAGGTGCCAATTTCTTCTAATCTATTCTTTTTCTCTTTCGGTTTTTAGAAGACAAAGCCAAAAGGCTAATGGATTGTTGGTTTCTTGTGTTTACGTGTTGGGCGACATTCAGGAATTGAAGTAGATCGCTTAGATCTAAAAGCCAGAACCGCTAGTCTCTAACCCTCATATCTCTCTTTTCGGGATTTCAAGGTAAGGGGTTTTCCTTAGATTCTCTTTAGAATCGCTATTGTAAGTGTGATCTTAACCATATGTTGTGATGGTAGCAACTGATAAGGTCTTTTGATGGAATCACATGTCGTTCAAGCGAAGGAGGGGATTGGATCTGTAAACCAGGTTGTGTCGGCAGTGTCGGCAGTTCGAGATTGGCCACCGGGTTGTGGACCGGCTTCGGAACAACACCTTAGACAGATAGCAGTCGTATCGACTTCTGATAGTGTCGACATAGAGAGTCTCGTTGAAACACCCCAAACCCGGCCCACGAGCCTCGACCGAATCTGGCATGTTCCTTGAGTAAAAAATTTCAAAAACTTGTTTGTCAATTTGGAAAATCTGGATAGTTTTGAAACAAAAATCGAATTGTGTTGTGTTGTTCTTGAAGTCTAGATTTTATTAAAACTTTATTATTATGTTTCAAAACTATAAGTTAAAAGAATTGCCGAGTTGGTTTAGAGTTCACCTTTAGATTGAAAATCATTTGTGTTTAGGTGTCATACTTATAAAAATTTATTTTCAAAAAAAATTGTTTAACCTTGATTTAATAATAATTGTATCATAATAAAATCAAATAAAATCCATGCATAAAACAGTTAATAGTAATGGCCTTATTACATCAAAGCAAAACCTGAAATAAACCAAAATAAATCCAAAACTTATTATAAAACTCAAAATAAAATAACACTGAGCTGAGCATGGCCACCACCAAGTTCCTGCCGACCCGGTCCATTCACTGAGTGTCACCTGAAAAGATATCCCACAACGGGGTGAGTCAACAGACTCAATGTGTAACAACCAACACGAACTCCCAACGATCTATGCACAACAAATCATATACAAAACAATTATAAACAATGATGCAATCCGAACCCAAACCTAGATAACCATCCTCTACACATCACCCGTACCAACCAATCACACCGTGGGGATTACTAAATCGACCCTCCATCCGCTACACACCATCGAAGGCAGTCGCTGTAGACGACTTGCACATCGCCCTTATAAATTGTGGCATAGCCACCAGATAATGTGACAGAGTCACCAGATACAATTTGTGACATAAGTCACCACATTCAGAATATGTGACATGAGTCACCAGATATTGTGGTAAAAACCACCAGATCACTTCCTCTTTTCAATATCACCCAAATGCCCCTATGCGTCATACAATTCATGCAGATATCATGTCATACGCCTTATTTCATATTCGTAACCAATTCTCATATATGTCATATTCAGTGTTCATAATACTATTAACAGAGCCTTAGAGGATAACGTACCTGAATATGCCGTACCATTGATTGGTACCTTTAGTCACATCTTTCATATTCTTATTAACACATGTTTTAAATTAATACCATAAATCTATTAGGAATCAGTGTAGGGCTACACACCTGGTACTAACACTTTTACTGAATCCCGAAAATCTACCGAAACAGATTGTACTCCTCCCTAAAAACCATAGTCAGAATCGGCTAGTCAATAATCACTAAATATGGCCTGGCCGAATATTTATACTCCCTTACCTTATGGATCTAAATCCCGAAAATCGTCACTTTGCTATGGAGATGTCGAAATACCTATAAGCCTTATGTTAGATCCGATTTCAACATTTGAATAAATGGCCTTCGGCCCAAACCACACTTACTAACCCTTGATCTTGAAATCCAGGAAGATCTCCCCCTAAATGTCGATTACAGAAGAAATCCCGAAATCCCTTTTCAAGGTTTCGGCCAAGAAGAATAGGAGGGATTAGATCTTTGTTTTCAGTCGTCAGAAAAGAATAAGGAAGAAATCAACTTAAAAAGAGGTTCTTACCGAATGACCAAAACGCAAATGGCCAACCACCTTCAAGAAATCGACAAGAAGAACTTGCAGGAGAAATCGTTTTAGATGAGAAAGATGGTAGGCTCTTGGTGCTTAGGAGAAATCGGTTCCAGTGGTGCCAATGAAAAGAACTTTCGGCTTAGAAGAGAATAGTAAGGAGTTATGGATTCGGCTTGATGGACAATAGGGAGATTCGGCTTCCACAAGGGACACAAAAGGAAGAGTATAAGGCTTTAGGGAGAATCGGCAATGGTGGAATAGAGAGAGGAAGATTTCGGTTAAAACAGATTAAAGAAAAAGAAGAGAAAAGTGATAGGTTTTGAAAAGAAAAAAGAGTAAACGAAAGAGAGGCTAAATGATGTTATGAAATTCGGCTATTCCTCCTTACTAACTTGACCGAAAATTACCCCAAGAAAGTCCCTAGGCCGGCCACTCTTCTCCCCTTATCAGCTTCCTCATTTTTCTCCTACTTTCTCTCTTCCTTACCCATTTAAAATAAATTAAATAAATCAGCAATTATCCTTGCCCTTAGCCGAAATTTTAAAAAGAAATTGACCACATCTAGAGCTCATCTCCTTAGTGCCCCATTGCCGTCCACTTCTACTCCCCTTTGCTTCAAAATAAAACTCCTATATGCGTCCCTTGCTGCTCGAACATAGGCCCTGCATACTGCTTGAGGCGTCAACTACTAAGGCTTTAAGTGGTGCCTCCTTGCCACTTTAACAAGCCCATTTTTATGTCTAATTTCCCCTACAAATTTCCTTAAGGCCTCCTTTGCCTAGCTCCCCCTTTAAAACTAAAAATCTAATATTTTCTAAGGCATTTTCCTACACTCTAAAGTTCCCAAAATCTATAAAACACATACAAAACACACATAGGCATACTACTTCATACAATTAAGCAAAAATGCACAAGCCCTAAATCCCGGATATTACAGTTCTACCCCCTTAAAATAATTTCGACCTCGAAATTACCTGGCAAAAATAAGTGAGGGTGTTGCTGTCGCATTGTTTCTTCCGGCTCCCAAGAAGCTTCTTTCGATCCATGATTACACCATAATACCTTGACTAGAGGAACTGATTTCCTCCGCAACATCTTCACATCTCGTTCCAAAATCTGAATCGGCTCCTCCTCGTAGGACAAATCTGGCCTTAGTTCCACCTCTTCAACCGGCACTACATGAGATGGATCCGATCGGTATCGACGTAGCATAGAAACATGGAACACATCGTGCATTTGCTTCAACTCCGGAGGCAACTCTAACTGGTATGCCACTGGTCCAACTCGCTTCAATACCCAATAAGGTCCTATAAACCTAGGACTTAACTTCCCTTTGCGACCAAATCTCATCACCTTCTTCCAAGGCGAAACTCTAAGAAACACCTGATCTTCCACAGCAAATTCTATCTCCTTCCACTTAAGATCTGCGTACGACTTCTGCCTATCAGATGCTTCCTTCAGCCGCGCTCGAATTACCTTAACCTTCTCTTCAGATTCTGCCGCAACCTCTGGACCCAAAACTTGACGTTCCCCCAATTCTGTCCAACACGTAGGAGTGCGACATTTCCGTCCATACAGCGCTTCATACGGTGCCATCCGAATACTAGCTTGATAGCTGTTATTATACGCAAATTCCGCTAAAGGAAAAAATTCTTCCCAACTCCCTCTGAAATCTATCACACAGCCCCTCAGCATGTCCTCTAACACTTGGATCACTCACTCAGACTGGTCGTCCGACTGTGGATGAAAAGCCGTACTGAAATCTAATCTGGTGCCTAAAGCCTGATGTAGCGCTTTCCAAAATCGAGACGTAAATCTCGGATCCTATCTGAGATAATCGATACCGGCACTCCATGCAATCTCACAATTTCTGCCACATACAACTTCGCCAACCTCTACAGAGAATAGTCAACCCGCACTGGAATGAAATGTGCCGACTTTGTCAACCGATCCACTATCACCCATACTGAGTCCTTCTTAGTAGGCGTAAGGGGAAGCCTACTAACGAAGTCCATGGTGATTCTCTCCCACTTCCACTGTGGAATCTTTATCGGCTGAAGCAATCCTGACGGAACTTGATGTTCAGCCTTGACTTGCTGACACGTTAAGCACTTCCCTACAAATTCTGTAACTTCTCGTTTAAGACCAGGCCACCAAAACTGTTCCCGTAGATCTCTGTACAACTTACTACCTCCAGGATGCATAGCATAAGGGCTACTATGCAATTCCTGAAGAATCCTCTGCCTTAACTCCTTATCCTTAAGCATACAGACCTTACCTTTAAAACACAATACTCCATCACTTTTAACACCATAATCTTCCAACTCCCCATTCTGCACTTGTCGCAGTTTAGCACTTAAATCATCATCCACCAACTGACTTTCTTTCACCTCATTCAACCATGTCGGCTTGACTTGCAACTCTGCTAACAAACTTCCGTCATCATACAGACTAAGATGTGCAAACATCGCCCTCAGACCAGACACTACCTTCCGACTTAAGGCATCCGCCACTACATTCGCCTTGCCCGGGTGATACTCTATAGAACAATCATAGTCCTTCAGTAACTCCACCCACCTTCGTTGTCTCAGGTTCAGCTCTTTCTGAGTTAACAGATATTTAAGGCTCTTGTGGTCTGTATAAATCACTGACTTTTCTCCATAAAGATAGTGCCTCCACACCTTAAGAGCGAAGACTACTGCTGCCAACTCCAAATCATGCGTCGGATAATTAACCTCATGTGGCCTTAATTGACGAGACGCATAAGCGACTACCTTCCCGTCTTGCATCAGAACACATCCTAATCCTGTATGAGAAACATCACAGTACACCACAAAATCCTTCCCTGCCTCAGGCTGAATGAAAACCGGAGCTTCAGTTAAAACCGACTTAAGCTTCTCAAAGCTCTGCTGTTGCTTATCTGTCCATACGAAAGGTACTTCCTTCCTTAGCAACTTCGTCAAAGGTGCAGCTATCGATGAAAACCCTTCTACGAACCTTCTATAATAGCCTGCTAACCCCAAGAAACTACGAACTTCAGCCGCAGACTTAGGTGGTTTCCATTCCAACACTGCTTCAATCTTCCGAGGGTCCACCCTTATTCCTTCCGCAGATACCACATGCCCTAAAAACGTCACCTCCTTCAGCCAAAATTCACACTTGCTGAATTTGGCATAGAGCTTCTTCTCTCTTAACACTTGCAACACTATCCGAAGATACTCGTCATGTTCCTCCTCAGACTTGGAATACACTAGGATGTCGTCTATGAACACCACAACGAACCGATCCAAGTAAGGTTGAAAAACCCGATTCATCATATCCATGAACGCAGCTGGGGCGTTCGTCAACCCGAACGGCATTACTAAGAACTCATAATGCCCGTACCTTGTCCAGAAAGCTGTCTTATGGATATCTACTTCCTTCACCTTAAGCTGATGATATCCAGACCGTAAATCTATCTTTGAGAAAACCGCAGCCCCCTTAAGCTGATCGAGCAAGTCATCTATCCTCGGCAAAGGATACTTGTTCTTGATGGTCAGCTTATTCAACTGACGATAATCCATGCACATACGCATGGTCCCATCCTTCTTCTTCACAAACAAGACCAGTGCTCCCCATGGAGACACACTGGGTCGGATAAACCCACGATCAAGCAACTCTTGGATTTGAGCCTTGAGCTCCACCAACTCCTTTGGTGCCATTCTGTACAGAGCAATTGACACAGGAGCTGTTCCCAGAAATAAATCAATTCCGAACTCTACTTCCCTATCCGGGGGTATCCCAGGTAGCTCCTCCGGAAACACATCCACGAAATCCCTTACCGTTCTAACTCTACTGACTCCTTCTTCTTTCGCATCCAACGCACTAACGAAAGCCAAAAATGCCTTGCACCCTTTTCGAACCATCTTATCATCCTTTAACGCGGAGACTACGTTAGACAGATAGTTTCTCCTTTCTCCTATCATAATTATTTCCTCATCCTCCGGGGTCCTTAACTCCATTCGCTTAGCTACATAATCCAACTTAGCCCGATGTTCCACTAGCCAATCCATGCCAAGAATGAGATCGAATTCTCCGAAAGGTAGTTCTATCAAGTCAGCAGGAAATACTACTCCCTGAATCTCTAGAGGTACATTCCAAAATATCTTATTCACCACTACAGTTTGACCTAACGGGCTTACTACAGTCATCTCCCTATTAGACAGTTCAGATGCTACACCTAGCGTTTCAACTACTCTACATGCAACATAAGAGTGGGTCGAGCCAACATCAATTAAAGCAAAATAAGGCTTGTCTGCTACAAGGAACATACCAGTTATGACGTCCGGTGCGTCTCCATCCTCCCTCCGACGAACTGCATACACCAGACCCAGCTGCCTAGCCTCTGCATTACCAACACCCCTGCCAGGTGCTCCTCGCCCTCTTCCAGAACCATTACCTCTACCAATCGGACCACGACCCCGCTGTGGCTGCTGTCCACCTCTTCCAGCTTGATTAAAACCCTGACCTGCTGGTCGATTCCCATCTGGTTTCATAGGACAGTCCCTAATCATGTGATCCTTGGACCCACACTTAAAACAGCCCCCTGTCTTCTTCCAACACTCTCCTAGGTGCATCTTTCCATACTGAGCACAAGTACGGTACTGTCCTCCCGTAGCAGCCTGCTGTCCTCGCTGCCCATCAACTCGATGCCTCTTTTCAATATTTCCAGATGACCCTGAAGATCCAAAGCCTCTCTTCTGCTTATTCCTATCTCTATGCTGTCTCACAGATTCCTTAACTCCTTCGGCTACCTTAGCCTTCTCCACCAACACGGCAAACTCCCGCTCTTACTGTGGAGCTATCAACAATCTCAGGTCATCCCTCAGACCGTCCTCAAACCGGACACATCGTTCATGCTCCGTAGCCACGATACCTCGAGCATACCGGCTCAACCTTAAGAATTTCGCCTCGTATTCCGCTACGGACTTACTTCCCTGATCCAGCCTCAGAAATGCCTTCCTCTGCGCATCAATATAGCTAGTCCCAACATACTTCTTCTGATACGCTGCCTTAAAATACTCCCAAGTGAGATCCTCAGCTATAGCACTATCCCGAACTATGAGCCACCATTGGTATGACTCATCACGAAGTAGCGACACCACTCCTTTCAGTTTCTCCTCAGCAGTCAGATCCAACTCGTCCATAATTTGCTCCGTCGCCTCCAACCAATACTCAGCCGTATTGGGCGCCACGCCGGATGCACCACGAAATACCTCAGCTCCATTAGCTCGGAGTTGCTCGGGTACAGATTTCCGAGCTCCCATACCTCCACCTACTTCAGCCACTGTCTCAAGAACCCGCAGCATCGCCTGCGATACTGCATCATCCCCCGTCTGATCCTGATGTTCAACCTCAGCAGCTGGTGGTGGTGGTACCTCATTCTCGAACCCTTGACCAGACCTAACGGGTTCCGATACGGCCATTCTGCCTCTACCACGCCCTCGCACATTACGACCACGTCCTCTAGAACTCATGTCTACGATCACGATCTAATCTGATTAAAAAGTTTTATGCATTAGTCTTTGTTCCACTGATTACCCACGAGCAAGTTTTATGTAAAGAAGTTTAGTAGTAGTTTTTTCGATCAATCAAAGTTTTAGTTCCAAGTCTTCTATCCTAATTCAGAGTAAACACATTCATTCGATAGTATCAACTACACACATTCACCACTCAAGCATTTTCGTTCATTCCAATCCCATGGGTATTTTCGTAATTTACCCTATAGGGGTATTTTGGTAATTTTTCCAAATCGGGGTATCTTGATATTTTGCAAATTAGGGGTTTTGGTATTTTTGTAAAATCTTGGTAAAAATCGAGGGTAGTATGGTATTTTATAAACCAAGGGTATTTTACAAACTAGGGGTATTTGGGTAATTTTGTAAACCGAGAATATTTCGAAAAAATTCTCTTCTTTTTTTTTTTCAAAAATAGTTTTTTTTTTTTACAAATCAAAGGGGTGATTTGGTGATTTTAAAACTAAAGTTTTTATAAAACAGTGTAGCTTGTCCCTTTCGGGTTTTAATTATTGGATTTAGCCCGTGAATAAGTCCTCTTGGTTAGGGTGAACTGTCACTACGCACCAGGTAGGATTCGAGTGGAGAGGAGATGAATCACTAGGACTGCTTAAATACCAAGCTCCCACCTAATCCAATCCTAGACATGCGCACAATGGTTGCCACACCCTAACTCGGCGACTCACTCACAGGTTTGTTTGATTAGGCTTTAAGTTTTATGTAATTCTGTGTTGGAGTAAGCTAATCCTAGGGTTCAATAGCTCCTAGTGTACTAATCTATGTTCCCATAATACCCACATACAAATCATATAATAAACCACACAACAGTTAAGGGTACTTACCTGGTGGACTTCGGGTCGGAGACTTAGGTGCCATGCCAGAAAACCTGCTCAATTCCAACAATTTTCACAAAAATTATTTGGGCTCAATTTTGAAAACATTGTGGGCTTTACACCCAAAGCTGAGAGTTTAAAACTAGGCTCTGATACCAAATTGAAACACCCAAAACTCGGCCCACGAGCCTCGACCGAATCTGGCATGTTCCTCGAGTAAAACATTTCAAAAACTTGTTTGTCAATTTGGAAAATCTGGATAGTTTTGAAACAAAAATTGAATTGTGTTGTGTTGTTCTTGAAGTCTAGATTTTATTAAAACTTTATTATTATGTTTCAAAACTATAAGTTAAAAGAATTGCCGAGTTGGTTTAGAGTTCACCTTTAGATTGAAAATCATTTGTGTTTAGGTGTCATACTTATAAAAATTTATTTTCAAGAAAAATTGTTTAACCTTGATTTAATAATAATTGTATCATAATAAAATCAAATAAAATGCATGCATAAAACATTTAATAGTAATGGCCTTATTACATCAAAGCAAAACCCGAAATAAACCAAAATAAATCCAAAACTTATTATAAAACTCAAAATAAAATAACACTGAGCTGAGCATGGCCACCACCAAGTTTCTGCCCACCCGGTCCATTCACTGAGTGCCACCTGAACAGATATCCCACAACAGGGTGAGTCAACAGACTCAATGTGTAACAACCAACAGGAACTCCCAACGATCTAGGCACAACAAATCATATACAAAACAATTATAAACAATGATGCAATCCCGAACCCAAACCTAGATAACCATCCTCTACACATCACCCGTACCAACCAATCACACCGTGGGGATTACTAAATCGACCCTCCATCCGCTACACGCCATCGAAGGTAGTCGCTGCAGACGACTTGCACATCGCCCTTATAAATTGTGGCATAGCCACCAGATAATGTGACAGAGTCACCAGATACAATTTGTGACATAAGTCACCACATTCAGAATATGTGACATGAGTCACCAGATATTGTGGTAAAAACCACCAGATCACTTCCCCTTTTCAATATCACCCAAATGCCCCCATGCGTCATACAATTCATGCAGATATCATGTCATACGCCTTATTTCATATTCGTAACCAATTCTCATATATGTCATATTCAGTGTTCATAACACTATTAACAGAGCCTTAGAGGATAACGTACCTAAATATGCCGTACCATTGAATAGTACCTTTAGTAACATCTTTCATATTCTTATTAACACATGTTTTAAATTAATACCATAAATCTATTAGGAATCAGTGTAGGGCTACAGACCTGGTACTAACGCTTTTACTGAACTCCGAAAATCTACCGAAATAGATTGTACTCCTCCCTAAAAACCATAGTCAGAATCGGCTAGTCAATAATCACTAAATATGGCCTTGGCCGAATATTTATACTCCCTTACCTTATGAATCTAAATCCCGAAAATCGTCAATTTGCTATGGTGATGTCGAAATACCTATAAGCCTTATGTTAGATCCGATTTCAACATTTGAATAAATGGCCTTCGGCCAAACCACACTTACTAACCTTGGATCTTGAAATCCCGGAAGATCTCCCCCTAAATGTCGATTACAGAAGAAATCCCAAAATCCCTTTTCAAGGTTTCGGCCAAGAAGAATAGGAGGGATTAGATCTTTGTTTTCAGTCGTCAGAAAAGAATAAGGAAGAAATCAACTTAAAAAGAGGTTCTTACTGAATGACCAAAACGCAAATGGCCAACCACCTTCAAGAAATCGACAAGAAGAACATGCAGGAGAAATCGTTTTAGATGAGAAAGATGGTAGGCTCTTGGTGCTTAGGAGAAATTGATTCCAATGGTGCCAATGAAAAAGAACTTTCGGCTTAGAAGAGAATAGTAAGGAGTTATGGATTCGGCTTGATGGACAATAGGGAGATTCGGCTTCCACAAGGGACACAAAAGGAAGAGTATAAGGCTTTAGGAAGAATCGGCAATGGTGGAATAGAGAGAGGAAGATTTCGGCTAGAACATATTAAAGAAAAAGAAGAGAAAAGTGATAGGTTTTGAAAAGAAAAAAGAGTAAACGAAAGAGAGGCTAAATGATGTTATGAAATTCGGCTATTCC
This sequence comes from Gossypium australe, assembly GCA_005393395.2. Lineage (NCBI taxonomy): Eukaryota > Viridiplantae > Streptophyta > Magnoliopsida > Malvales > Malvaceae > Gossypium > Gossypium australe. The sequence goes on along the minus strand of CM016616.1, from coordinate 35,289,801 downwards.
TCCCTACTAACTTGACCGAAAATTACCCCAAGAAAGTCCCTAGGCCGGCCACTCTTCTCCCCTTATCAGCTTCCTCATTTTTCTCCTACTTTCTCTCTTCCTTACCCATTTAAAATAAATTAAATAAATCAACAATTATCCTTGCCCTTAGCAGAAATTTTAAAAAGAAATTGACCACATCTAGAGCTCATCTCCTTAGTGTCCCATTGCCGTCCACCTCTACTCCCCTTTGCTGCAAAATAAAACTCCTATATGCGTCCCTTGCTGCTCGAACCTAGGCCCTGCATACTGCTTGAGGCGTCACCTACTAAGGCTTTAAGTGGCGCCTCCTTGCCACTTTAACAAGCCCATTTTTATGTCCAATTTCCCCCACAAATTTCCTTAAGGCCTCCTTTGCCTAGCTCCCCCTTTAAAACAAAAAATCTAATATTTTCTAAGGCATTTTCCTACACTCTAAAGTTCCCAAAATCTATAAAACACATACAAAACACACATAGGCATACTACTTCATACAATTAAGCAAAAATGCACAAGCCCTAAATCCCGGATATTACACTCGTCTTGTCTGTAATCAGGTGTGTAGATCTCTAACACACTAATTAATCTGTACTAAATATATGCTATGGGCTAAAAGCCGAAAAAAGCTGTATAGTAATCTGTGCTAAATATATATTATGGGCTAAAAGCTGGAAAAAGGCTATATAGACAGTCGGATTACCCAAAAAGGGTAGGCAAGGGACGCCAGGTACGTAAACATAGAAACTTCTCTATGTGTATCGATGTATATGATAGACTGTGAGCTTTTAGGTAGTATATTGTTTTGATTCTGCATGTATGTATGCATGGGATGGGGTTAATATGATGAAGGGGAAGAGCATGTTAATAGGTCACTTGGTGATCGGTAGTTAAACCACGAATTATAAAGTTAGGTCACAATAGTGATCGGTGGCTAAGCCACGTTAAATTTATTCCTGACTGCTAGGAATAGGCAGCATGGCCGTCGATATGGTGTGTAGCGGTTGGTGGGTTGATTGTAGAAATCCCCGAGGTGTGTTGGATGGTACGGGCTGGTGTGTAGAGGATGGATTTTTAGGTTGGGTTGGGCCATGTTGCATGTAAATATTTTGTTGCCATTGTGTATGGGCTAAGGCCCATAATGTGTTGTGGGCCCAAGCCTTTTATGTGTTTTCGGGATTTGCACATTGAGTCTTGGTGACTCACCCCTTTTATTTTCCTGACTTTTCAGATGAGCAGTAGATCGTGGGCATCGGAGCCGAGGCAGACTCGAGGGGCCATCAAGTTTCTATTTCCATAAATTATTTTTTCGGTTTTTTTCTTTAAGTTTTAATTTTTGGAATTTTTATGTAATAAGGCCCCATAACTTATCATTTTATAATGGTTATTGTTTTCATTTTTTTAAAAACTTATGTTCAAAGACTTATCTACAAAAAGTAATAAAATGGGATTTCCAAACACGTTCAAAGAAAGAGCAAAGGTTTTCTTCCAATATCACTTATTTAACGAACACCTAAATAAAGAAACTGAATTTCCAAAAATCATCCGAGTGAAGTTTAACATAATCCCCGTAGCATACCAGATCTGGTAGTAGCATTTGGGCCGGGTTTGGGGTGTTACAGAATTGTTATTCCGGAAAATAGAATTTATACTTAGAAGATAAATTCTCACTATTTTCGGGCAGAATCACAATATCTCAAAGTTGTATTTTTAGCCTTACCTCTGCCATTTATTTATAGGGAGAAGAGGTGAAACCTTTGTTGAATTGTAGAACCCTATTTTAATAGAAAAATGAACTCTTAGTCTAACTAGGATTAGGGGGCAACAACGTTAGTTAATTATACTAGGGTTTGCTGTCCCTAGCATTAACATGAGGGGCTTTTGGGTCTCTCCTGTATCGGGTCAAATTATGAGTAATTCTTAGACTTTTGACTTAAAACTTTATAATTCTATCCAACCTGACACTTTGTTTTTCTATTTCCCGAATAAATATCTTAAATTAATTTCCCAATTAAATAATTTTCTAAACCTAATTCTAATTCCATAAAAATCATGATAACTTTACCGTAAAAGAATCTACGAGAAAATTATTTAATATATTTACATTTAATGGATTCAGTATGAACAATCAATTTAATTCTATTGTTGAACTTCAATTATTTAATTGATGAATTAAATAATAATTTTAAAAACCAAAAAATTATTTTCCAAGTCATTTCCATTTAGAGAAAACTACATTTATTTCCAAATGTTTCCTATTTCTCTAACTTTACCATTTCTATCCCTTTTTTTCATTTGTTTCAACATGTAATTTATTTCTAATTTAAACGAGCTAATGGAGGGACTGGCTGGACATATGCAATTAAGGCTCAAATGATTTATAATTAAGTTCTAGCTTTTCGCTTATTAATTATAAACTCATTATAATAGTCCGGTTTAGACCCTAGTCGGAACAGTGGTTCTAGAACCACAAATCTGAGGTTAGAAAAATATTTTAATATTATTTTTAGTGTTTACAGTATGTGATTAAGCATGTGTGAAAATTCTGTGTGAAAATTTTATTGTTTGTGTATCAATTTGCGAAAAAGGACTTAATCGCGTAAAATGCAAAAGCTCTGTGCTAATTGTTAAAGTGCTTAATTGTCATGGCTTATGAAATGAAAGGTCCTTATATTATTATTAAACCATATGGTTAATGGATGGACAAATGTGACCATGAGTTAGTGGGATTTTAATGATAAAATTTGGGTTAAACTTGTAAATTGGTTATTAAGGTATATTATAATTAAACAAAATATGAATTTAGTGCTATGTTCATCCATTATTGCTGAAATTGAAGAAAGAAAAGCTAGGGCTCATATGTTTTGATATTCGGCTACTTCCAAGCTTGATTAAAGGTCCGTTTTTGTTCAGTTTTTGATAATTTTTATGTTTTTGTGATCGTTGCTTCATGTTTTAGCTAGCCCATGTCCTAATTTTTGAGTTTGTTGGTGATTTTATAAAATGCCATTGATGAATGTTTGAGCTTTGTGATAGTTGATGATGAAATATGAAAGATATGTAATAGATTAACATATTTTGTCTTGGAATTTTTGATGAATTTGACTATTTTGGGCTAAATTGTGAAAGTGAGAAATTGAGGTTTTAAAATGTGAAATAAATGAAATATGCGGGCTTATACGAGCTAGGGGAAAATTTGGCTAGACATGTGTGTAATGAAATTATGAGTATTTTGTGATTTTATGAAATAGGGACTAAAATGTCAAAATGTAAAAATTTGAGGGCTAAAATGTAAAATACTTTAACTATGTGTTGTGGATTGTTTTGGATGAAAATGTGATTGAATGAGTGGAGTTTAATATTATATAGATCAAGAAAAGAGAGATTCGGATCGAGATCAAGGCAAAGACAAAGTGCTCGATTGATCGACTAGTGTCGTTAATTCTACGTCCGAGGGAAGTTTGCGTATAATACGAATTATTTTAATTATGTTCACATATTATGTAAAGAATGAAAATGTGGTTGATGAGTTAGTAACACTAAATGTGAGTTTGAAGAGATGTCCCATTAGGTGTGCGTAAATAGAATTGATATAGTGGTGAATGGCACTATGTGTGCGAGATAAAGAAAGCATCGACTATATTAGTTGGCACTGTGTGTGCGACACCGAGTCAAATTTGGTTTAATGAAAAGGCACTAAGTCTGCGATGATATTAAAGTCCGGCTAAGTAATTGGCACTAAGTGTGCGAGTAATCCGTATGGTTAAAGAAGATCGAGCGATTTATAGCATTGAGTATTATGTGATATATGTGATAACTGAATATATGATGGAACAGGTACGCACAGAACCTATGTGGTTGATTACTTCGTGTATGAAATAGATGGTTGAGTATGTGAATGAAAAGTCATGGAGGATTAGATTATGAAGCATTTATAATTACTTGTATATAAATCTTGAGATGTGGTATGAATGTTAGTAATGGCCTTGGATGAAATTGAATGGTGATGAGAATTGATCTATGTGTTAGTTAAATTTTGCATATTAAATTTAAAAGGTTGAGCTACTTGTATTGTATTATGAACTTACTAAGCTTTAAAGCTTACTGTGTGAAGTCTTTCTCTGTTTTACAGTGTTGTTAAAGCTAGCTCGAATCCGGGGATCGTCAGCGACCCAATCACACTATCAACTATCTATTTTTGTACTTTTGGAAGTTGTATATTTGGTATATGGCATGTATAGGCTAGTAATTATGGAATATTTTGAGATATATAGATCTTGCCATGTGATATGGCTTGATAGTTGAATGACTATAATATGTGTTTTGGATATGTGAAAATAATAGTTATAAGTGTATATGTGATGAAGTGTGAATGATCATATTGGTATGTTTTGGTGATATGTAAATGGTATGTTTCATGCTTGAATTGGTTGATAGGAATGGTGATTAAAATGTATGTTTTATGATGTAATCGAGCATATAGGTTAACCCAAAATTGGGTGGCAAATTGGCCTTACAAATGACCTATATTTGCCCACACGGTTGAGCACACGGGCGTGTGTCTCGATCGTGTTCCTTAATATTGTAGTTTGAAACAAGTCAGACTGATACACGGGCTAGACACAAGGGCGTGTGATAGGCTGTGTGAATTAAGTCAGTGTTACCCACGGGTAAATCACATGGGCGTGTGGACAAGTCAGTATGTATGCCCTGTTTTGCCACGGCTGGAACACACGGGTGTGTCTGATGCAATGTAAGGCACACGGCCTACCCACACGGGCGTGTGACATCTGTAGCTTTGAAAAATGTTTATGTTTTGGAAAAATTTAAATATGCTCGGTTTAGTCCCGACCCCTTTCCAATGCATGTTTAAGGTCTCGTAGACCTACTAAAGGGACTTTGTGTCGTTGATTTATGTGATGTGTTGGTGTGAGACATAATGGTATAAATGTTATGATTTGATTGGTAATACCTCGTAACCTTAGACCAGCGATGGTTACGGGTTAGGTGTGTTACATTTTATTGGTATCTAAGCTACGGTTTAGTCAATTCTAGGACTAACGTAGTGCGTAAGAGTCTAGCTATACATGCCATATATATGCATGTGATAGTGTGATGGTTCCTGAGAGTTAAAAATGTGTTTCCATATAGTAAATGGATTCTGAACGAGCAGTAGCTGACGATGTCGAAAGTAATGCGCCTGCTTCCGCTCAAGGGACAACGCCCGCTGAATCTAGGCCGATTGCTAGTAGTCATGAAGGAGAGGCAAAACAAGCCTTCTTCCAAATGATGAGTGAGTGGTTTTCAGAGTTCATTTGAACGAATCCGGCTGTTCAACCACCTCTACACCCACAAGTTCCTATAGTGCCACAAGTTACAGACCCGATCCGATTGAGTAAACCTCTAGTTGATAAAATTCGCAAGTATGGGGCCGAAGAGTTCAGGGCCACAGTCGAAGATGATGCCGAGCGAGTTGAGTTCTGGCTTGAGAATACCATTAGAGTGTTTGATGAATTACCATGTACTCCTGATAAATGCCTTAAATATGCCGTTTCATTATTGAGAGATACGACATATCATTGGTGGAAAATATTGATATCTGTGTTTCCAAAAGAAAGAATCACCTGGGATTTCTTCCAAGCTGAATTCCTTGAGCGGAAGAGATATATCAGTCAACGGTTTAAAAATCAGAAACGTAAAGAGTTCCTTGAGCTGAAATAGGGTCGTATGGCTGTTACAAAATATGAGCGAGAATTTGTGAGATTGAGCCAATATGCGCGAGAATGTGTTTCGACAAAAACTACTATGTGTAAACGATTCATCGAAGGACTGAATGAAGACATTAAACTTCTAGTCGGGATTCTTGATTTGAATGAATTTGTAGTATTGGTTGAAAAAACCTGTAAAGCTGAGGAGCTTAGTAAAGAAAAGAAGAATGCAGATTCAGAAGCTAGAGACAAAAGAAGAAGGTCGATGAGTAAGTCGTATCATTCTTCGTCAAAGAGATTCAGGGATGCAAACAATAGCTCAAATGTTTCGTTTGGACATTTGAGTAAAGATCGTGTGAAACAGAATATTGGTTTTAAAACTCAAACTCCAATGGAATCGAGTGTTTGCAGTGTCAAAAGCAATAAGCCTGAGTGTAGACAATGTGCAAGACGTCATATCTGTGAATGTTGGGGCAGGTATAATAATAGAGTTTGCTATAAATGTGGATCACGAGATCACTTCATTCGAGATTGTCCGGAGTTGACTGAAAAAGATAAAATTTAGAGTGCGAGGTCGAGTAACACGACAGCTAGGGCTAGACCACCCAGAAACATTGGAAATGTGAGTGGTAGTCAGAGAGGAACAACCGATACAACTGTGAGATCTGATGCGAGAGCACCTGCCAGAGCCTACGCTATTTGCGCTCGTGAAGAAGCGTCATCTCCAGACATCATAATTGGTACTTTTACTCTTTTCGATACTAATGTGATTGCATTGATAGATCCAGGATCTACTCATTCATATGTGTGTGTGAACTTAGTATCTAGTAAGACTCTACCTATTGAGTCTACTGAGTTCGTAATTAGAGTATCGAACCCCTTAGGCAAGTGTGTTCTGGTTGACAAAGTATGCAAGAATTGTCCGTTGATGTTTCGGGATAATTGTTTTCCGGCTAATCTGATGCTGCTACCCTTTGATGAATTTGATATAATTCTGGGTATGGATGGGCTAACTTTGCATAATGCTATTGTGAATTGCAAATGGAAGATTATTGATTTGAGAAGTCAGAATGGTGAGATAGTTCGAATTGAATCCAGTGATTTGAATGGGTTATCACCTATAATATCTTCAATGAAAGCTTTGAATTATGTGAAAAAGGGGTGTGAAGCTTATTTTGCATATGTGATAGATACAAAAGTGACAGAAAGGAAATTTGAATTTGTACCTGTGGTTTGTGAGTTCCCTGATGTGTTCTTCTAAGATGTTTTCTATTATTATTATGAACTAAACCCTCAGATACCTAAGGGGGATGAAACCTAAGATGAATCTTGTTATCGTTTGCTGAACTATATGATAAATATTTGACTTGTTCTTAATTATGTGTACTTAATTCTTGTGTTGATATTTCTGGGATATTAATTCAAGTGTGATGTGCTTAGGTGGAGGAGCAAAAGTCCCTGCCTAAGAGTAGATCTAGCATAATTAAGTGGAGTTGATCGCACACCAAGAGATAGGGTGACGAGATTTTGCCGGATTAGGGTGAAACCTAATATGGGAGTCCATAGATGAAGTTAATGCAATTCTAGGGGTTTTAATTAGAAAGAGATTTCAATTAATCAACCTAGGGTTAGACGTTAGTCGCCTCGAGAGAGGGATTAATATAACTTAGGGAATCTTATGGATCAAGTCAAATGAATAAATCGTCTGGTTCATAATTAGATAACAAGTGAAGTGGATTCTTCCTTGGTTATCGTCTTAATCAGTTGGTTTTTCCTCAAAGTTGTTTTCCCAATTTCATTCTTCTTTGTCTTAGAGTCTTTAGTTTAGTTGTTAGTTAATTTTAGATTAGATAAACAATTCCCTTAATTCTTAGGCTAAATAAGAAAAAGAGAGTTAGTATTAGTACTTTTGGTTCCTTTGCGTTCGACATTCGGGTCTGCCTTAACTATACTACTGTTCGATAGGTGCGCTTGCCTCAAATCATTGTCATAGTTAGTTTTCAGGTTCGATCATTCTTTATATAAAATTTTAAGACTTTGACATCACATAAAACAATGATCACCATTGGTGGAAGACGCTAACGTTAGTGGTCTCGAAAGAGTGGGTGACGTGGGACTTCTTTCTAGAGGAGTTCCGGAAGAAGTATATAAGCCAACGGTTTACTGATCGAAAAAGGAAGGAATTCCTTGAGTTGAAGCAAGGAAGAATGTCAATAGCAGAGTATGAGCGTGAGTTTGTTAGGCTTAGCAAATACGCTCAAGAGTGTGTATCGACAGAGACCATCTTGTGTAAGAGGTTTGAAGACGGACTGAATGAGGATATCAAACTCCTAGTGGGTATTCTGGAGTTGAAAGAGTTTGTGGTGTTAGTTGAGAGGGCAAGTAAGGCCGAAGAGTTGAGTAAGGAAAAGAGAAGGGCTGTGAGTGAAGCTCGAGATGCTATAAAAAGGCCAATGGGCAAGTCATATGAAGCCCAGTCAAAAAGATCCAAGGAAGGGAATCATTGGACAACAGCCTCATTGGGATATTTGCATCGAGACTTGGGCAATATTGTGGTTAAGGTGTCAAACCCGTTAGGAAAGCATGTGTTAATGGACAAAGTGTGCAAAAATTGTTCTTTATTGATTGAGAATCATTGTTTTCCGGCAAACCTTATGTTGCTACTGTTTGATGAGTTTGATTTTATCCTTGGCATGGATTGGTTAACTACCCATAATGTTTTAGTGAACTGTGGTTGTAAGTTTATTGAATCAAAATGTGAGAGTGGAGATGTGGTTCGGGTTGAATCAAGTGGATTGGATAGTCTACCAGTGATGATTTCTTCCCTAGTGGCTGAGAAATGTTTAAGAAAAGGGTGTGAATCCTATCTTGCCTTCGTGTTGAATACTCGAGAGGTTGGAGTGAAGTTTAAAACAGTACCGATAGTATGCGAGTATCCGGATGTATTCCCGGAAGAGTTACTCGGATTACCTCCAGTGAGAGAGGTCGAGTTTGGGATTGAGTTGATTCCAGGGACTGCCCTGATTTCAATTGCTCCATATAGGGTGACACCTTTAGAGTTGAGAGAACTGAAGGTACAGTTGCAAGAGTTAACAGATAAGGGTTTTGTAAGACCGAATTACTGACCGTGGGGTGCTCCGGTATTATTTGTGAAGAAGAAAGATGGGTCTATGAGATTGTGTATAGAATATAGACAGGTCAACAAGGTGACAGTGAAGAATAAATATCCTTTACCAAGGATTGATGATCTTTTCGATAAATTGAAAGGAGCTACAGTGTTCTCCAAGATAGACCTGAGGTCAGGTTACTATCAGTTGAGAGTGAAAGAGCAAGATGTGGTTAAAACTGCATTTCGAACAAGGTATGGCCATTATGAGTTTTTGGTTATGCCGTTTGGTTTAACGAATGCACCTGCGATTTTTATGGATCTGATGAATCGTGTATTCAGACCATATGTGGACAAGTTTGTGGTTGACTTCATTGACGACATATTGATTTATTCTCGGGATGAGAATGATCATGAAGAGCATTTGAGAATTGTCTTGCTAACTTTAAGAGATAAGCAGTTGTATGCTAGGTTTAACAAGAGTGAGTTTTGGCTTCGAGAGGTCGGATTTCTAGGACACATTGTGTCGGGTGATGGTGTCAGAGTTGACCCAAGTAAGGTTTCAGCTATTGTGGATTGGAAACAACCGAGGAACGTGTCGAAAATCAGTAGTTTCTTGGGATTAGCGGGATATTAAAGACATTTTGTAAAGGGGTTTTCTGTGATTGCTACCCCGATGATGAAACTTTTGCATAAAGACGTCAAGTTTGAATGGAATGAAACTTGTCAACAGAGTTTCGAGAAATTGAAAACAATGTTGACTGAGGCATCGATTTTGGTTCAACTAGAATCAGGGAAGGAGTTTGTAGTTTACTGTGATGCGTCATTTAATGGTCTCAGTTGCGTGTTGATGCAAGAGGGTAAGGTTGTCGCTTATGTCTCGAGACAGCTAAAACCGCACGAGAAGAATTATCCAACTCATGATTTGGAGTTGGCTGTGATTGTTTTCGCGTTAAAGATTTGGCGACATTACTTGTATGGTGAGAAGTGCCGGATCTTTACGGATCACAAGAGTTTGAGATATTTGATGGATCAGAAGGATCTGAATTTGAGGCAGAGGCGGTGGCTTGAGTTATTGAAAGACTATGAATTAGTCATTGATTATCACCCGGGAAAAGTGAATGTGGTTGCGGATGCCCTGAGTAGGAAATACTTATATGCTCTAAGAGTTATGAGCACGAGTTTAGCAATAGCTGATGATGGTGCTATTTTGGCAGAGTTGAGAGCTAAGCCACTATTTGTTCAACAGATATGTGAGGCTCAGAGAAATGACAGTGAGATGCAAGCAAAGAGAGCTAAGTGCGGATTAGAAAGTGATTATGATTTTCGAGTGGGCTCGAATGGTTGTTTGTTGTACCGTGACAGAATTTGTGTACCTAGAGATGAAGAGTTAATCCGAAAGGTTGTGCATGAGGTACATAGTGGTTATTTTTCAATACACCCAGGCAGTACGAAAATGTACAATGACTTGAGGAAGTTTTATTGGTGGCCGGGTATGAAAAGGGATATTTCAGAATTTGTGGCAAAGTGTCTGATTTGTCAACAGGTGAAAGCTGAGCATTAAGTGCCTTCAGGATTGCTTCAGCCTGTAATGGTTCCCGAATGGAAGTGGGATCGGGTTACCATGGTTTTTGTAACGGGGTTGCCGATGACTTCAAAAGAGAAAGATCCTGTGTAGGTTGTCGTGAATAGACTAACGAAGTCGGCTCACTTTATTCTGGTACATGTTGATTATTCACTGGATAAGTTAGCTGAGTTGTATGTCGCAGAAATAGTGAGATTGCATGGTGTGCCTATATCTATTATATCGGATAGAGATCCAAGGTTTACTTCAAGTTTTTGGAAGAAGTTGCAATAGGCCATGGGTACAATGTTGAATTTCAGTACTGCGTTCCATCCGGAAACTGATGGTCAATCTGAAAGAGTAATTCAAATTCTCGAAGATATGCTTTGATGCTGTGTGTTAGAATTTGTAGGTAGTTGGGAGAGATATCTACCTTTGGTCGAATTTGCTTACAACAACAATTATCAGTCGAGTATACGGATGGCTCCATATGAGGCCTTGTATGGTCGTAAGTGTCAGACTCCATTGTATTGGACCGAGCTTAGTGAAAAGCGGATCCATGGAGTTGATCTGGTAAAAGAGACCGAAGAGAAAGTAAGAGTAATCCGTAACAGTCTGAAAACTGCTTCAGACCGACAGAAGTCGTACGCGGATTTGAAAAGAAAAGAGATTGAGTTTGAGGTGGGTGACAAAGTGTTTTTGAAAGTATCCCCGTGGAACAAAATTATGGGATTTGGACGAAAAGGGAAGTTGAGTCCAAGATTTATAGGGCCGTATGAGATTACAGACAGAGTTGGGCCAGTAGCTTATCGGTTGGCTTTGCCGGTAGAGTTGGAAAAGATTCATAATGTGTTCCATGTATCGATGTTGTGACGGTATCGCTCCGATCCTTCACATGTGATTCCTTCAATGAAAATTGAAAGAAGACCATATATGTCTTATGAAGAGGAGCCGATTAAGATCTTGGCTCGAGAGGTTAAACAGTTGAGAAATAAGAGCATAGCACTAGTGAAAGTGTTATGGCAGAAACACGGTGTGGAAGAGGATACATGGGAAACAGAAGAATCAATGAGAGAGCAACATCCTAACCTCTTTACTGGTAAGATTTTCGGGGGCAAAAATCTCTAAAGGGGGGAGAGTTGTAACATACTGATTTAGGGCCTAGTCGAAATAGTGGTGCGAGACCACAAATCTGAGGTCTATGTATGAGTTTTTGAGATTTATGCTATGTATGCATGCTAGTGTGAAAGTTTCATGAAGCAATTTTGTGAAATTTTGGTTGAATTGTCCAAAAGGACTATATTGCAAAAGTTGCAAAATGTGAGATTCTAGAAGCTATTTGTGTGAAATAGCTTTAGAATATATATTAGAGGTCTTTAAATAGCAATTTACCCAAATTCTATTTTTTGGACAAATTTGGGCATGGATGAGTTAAAATAGGAAGTTTATCAAAAAGGGCATTTTGGTCATTTGGCAATTAAATGATTAAAATGGGAGAAAAGATGACAAAATTCATTCATCTTCTTCTCCAAGGCTACCGAAATTTTCAAGAGCCATTGTTAGGGTTCCTCAAATTTTTCAAGCTTGCTAGGAAGTGCATCCAAGCCCCTTTTTAATATTCTTCGTATTTTTGAAGTCCTAGTTGTATGAATAAGCTATTTTTAGCTATTTGATGAGCTATATTGAATGTTAAAAAATTTGGCCATGTATGACATGCATGTATGTTGATGTTTTATGGAAGATTATGAAAGCTTGATGTAGTAGAAACATCTTTTGTTAAGTGACTTTCCATGAAAATGCATGTAAGGACTAGTTTGTGAAAGTTTTAAGTTTGGTCATACATGTGTGATTTAATGAGAATTGGTGAATGGTTTAGTTGAGTAAGTGATTCGGCTAAGCATGAAAGGCTAGAAAGTTGAATAAAAATCGCTTTACGAGCCTTGGGGTAAAAGTGTAATTATGAGATAGATTAGGGGTAAAAGGGTAATTTTTGCCAAAGTATGAGATAAGTGTCAATTTAGTCAATGTGTGTATTGAATAAGCTGATTTATTCATTATAGATCAAGAAAGACGAAGCCCGAATCTAAACCGAGGCAAGAGCAAGGTGGTGGACTAGATTGCATATTTCTATACTTTTGAGTATCGAGGTAAGTCTATACTTAAACAATGGATTCATACTTACAATTTCTTAATGCTAGCTAGTGTGTAGCATGATTGAGAATGATTGAGAACCTATGTGGGATGAATATGGTAGAATTTGTGAATGGATGTAAGGTTAAGTAAGTAGATATGTGAATGTGTAGTGAGAATGCTAAATGGTGGGCTAAGTACGATACCATCTTAATGCATATTGACGATAAGCTGGCTATGTGCGATGCTATCATTAGGTATATCGTCTAGTGGGCTATGTGCGAAACCACTACGAATACCTTTGTGGTAGGCTAAGTGCGATACTACCTTATTAATTGATTGTGGTGGGCTAAGTGCGAAACCACCGAGAAATTAGCTGTGTGGTTATATTATTGAGTTAATTAGCTGTGTGGATGAATTATCGAGAAATGATGTTGTGTTGTATATTGTGTAAATGTGATATTGAATGCAGGGGTGCATTTCAATGGTTATGAGTATGTGACTCATGATGTGTTGGAAATGTGGTAAGGGATAGAAAGAGTAAGTATTGTTGTATATTATATGTTAGTATAATGCTAATTGTTGTTTAGCTTATACTATGATGCTTAATTGTTTATGTGTAAACTTACTAAGCTCAAAGCTTACTCCCTTTCTTTTCCCTTGTCTTATAGAGTAAAAGTGTTGAATCGAGATACGAGGATCAATTGGAAGATCGTCCACATTATCAGCACACTTTGGTACATGAGAGTCAATGTTTTGTATATGGCATGTATAGAGGCTAGACAAGTTAGTGAATTTTGCTGTAAATGGCTAGGATGTGTTAGCCCATAGTTGGATAATCTATTTTGTATAATGCCACAATTGTTGGCTGTTATATTATATGAAAATATGTAGTTATCCATGTGAGATTGTGATTTCATTTGAGTTGATTATGGATGTGTTGAATGAGTGCATGTTGTGTATGCTATTGGGGTGAGAAGGGCTTATAGCTTTGTTCTTGTCCATGTGGATAGACACACGGGCGTGTGTCTAGGCCATGTGTGACACACGGTCAGCCCATGGGCGTGTGACTTGGCCGTGTGTCCCCTGCATGTTTAATTTTTAAGTTAGATTTGGCCACGAGCTAGCCACACGGGCGTGTGTCTAGGCTCTAGGCCGTGTAAGTGAAGTCAGTGTTTACCACAGTTGGAGAGCACGGACATGTACCCTAGTCGTGGGGCATTGGTAGAATGCTTAGGTTTTCATACACGGGTTGAAGGCATGGGCGTGTGTGTCTACACACGGGCGTGTCTCATCTTACACGGGCGTGTGAGCCCTGTATAAAAGAGAAAATTTTAAGATTTGAAAAAGTTCCGAAATAGTCTCGAGAGTCCTTTTATGTATGAGTGAGGCCTCGTAAGTCGAGAATGGGGTTGTTGAGGTGACTTGAGAGAGTAGTCACGATGAGCCTAAGTGGCGATCAAGTGGTTTTAATTACGGTACACCTCGAGCTCGGTTCTGGCGTAGAACTCAGGTAAGGGATGTTACAACATGGGCGTGTGTCTCGACCGTGTTCCTTAAGATTGTAGTTCGGAACAAGTTAGACTCGCACACAGGCTAGAGACACGGGCGTGTGACAGGCCGTGTGGACAAGTCAACATGTATGCCCTGTTTTGCCACGGCTAGGACACACGGGTATGTCTGATGCCGTGTGAGGCACACGGCCTATCCACACAGGCGTGTGACATCTGTAACTTTGAGAAATGTATAAGTTTTGGAAAATTTTTATATGTTCTCGGTTTAGTCCCAACCCCTTTCTAATGCATGTTTAAGGTCTCATAGACCTACTAAAGGGACTTTGTGTCGTTGATTTCTATGATGTGTTGGTGTGAGACATAATGGTATAAATGTTGTGATTTGATTGGTAATACCTCGTAACCCTAGACCGGCGATGGTTATGGGTTAGGGGTGTTACACTCATTTAGTCACGAAATGATTTCACCATAGTATTGTGACTGAGCTCTACCTAATGGCATACCATTACAAAAGCAACTCGATCTATGATTGTCCAATGACCTTGTCATAAGTGTGTTACCCTCATAGGAATTCTTAATCTCTTTGGGATGAATCTGTTCTGCCAATATGATTTTATTTTATCTTATGATAACCATTACATCTTCATTAATAAAAAAGTCAATTACTATAAAATAGTAATCAAGTCTTTCTTCACAAAGACGAATGACCCATGACCACATTTACTTTTCATCTACCATGTAATGTCAATAGGAGGATATCATTTACCCATATCTCAGGCTATGAATTTCACTATTGTGAATGACGCTACATATTACAAAAATTGTATGCGCAACACCAGCTTTCGGTTCCTTATCTATTCGAACTCAGACTTTTATTTACATCAAAGTATACGAGTCACACATACACAGTTTGTCATCCACACAGAATTAAGGTATGCCACACTTTGAGTTCCACAAGTGAATAAATATATAAAGAGGTTTAGGATCTACTATTCTTGGGTCCAGTCTGATGTACTATCAGTCCAATTAGTCACATCTATGTATCTATCTTTTGGAGTCATCCGCTCTGATGCCTAAGACAAGACATCTCCCTTATTGGACTTGATATATGACATATTAGTTTTCCAATCAAGTTGCTCATTTTCAATTAGACTAAGGACATGTTTAGGTTCGTCTACTAATATAAGCTTTGTTTTCGTATTACGATCCGACCACACAATACCATTTAGTAGTAGTTTAAACATTAGATAACCATTGCGCCAATATTTTCTTTTATTTTGCTTTGCATGTAGAAACCACATGAGGACAATTATACAAAGTATATTAACGTAATTCATGAATTATTTTATTAACCAATTTGTTCGAAAAAGTTACAAGTTTACAAATGAATATACTACACATAGGGCACCAAATCCAACAGTCTCCCACTTGCCCTAGTAAAGTAGATAAGTCATATTTCACATTTCTATGCCCTCATCGTGCCTCTCAAAACTCCTATCTAGTATCTTGGTAAACGGGTTCCTAAGTTTTTCATCAGATGTGACCATAACTACATCCACAATTTCTTCTGCAACTGCCTCTCTTATGATGTGATACTTTATATCAACATGTTTTGTCCTTTTGTGTCTTCTCGTCTCCTTGGTATTAGTTATTGTCGTATTGTTGCCACA
Organism: Gossypium australe; assembly: GCA_005393395.2. Taxonomy (NCBI): domain Eukaryota; kingdom Viridiplantae; phylum Streptophyta; class Magnoliopsida; order Malvales; family Malvaceae; genus Gossypium; species Gossypium australe. Next base: position 35,274,094 of record CM016616.1, on the reverse strand, counting down.
ATACAGTGTGATAGCTTTTTTTCCATACCAAGAACAAATTCAAGATCTGTAAGGAACTTTTGAAGCCATATTACTTCTTTTGTAGCCTTAGAAGTAGCCACATAGTTGGCCTCCATAGTGGAGTCAACAGTAAAACTCTACTTTACACTTCTCCAGTCAATGGACCCACAGCCTAGGGTAAAAACATAGTCTGACATCAATTTCATTGAATCTTGACACGTTTGGAAGTTAGAATCAGTATATCCAATAGGAGTAAAATCTTATACGGAATACACAAGCATATAATCCTCATTCTCCGTAAATACTTAAGTATATGGTTAACTGCTTGTCGGTGTCTTGGTTCTGGATTCGCCTGATATCGACTCACCAACCCAGTATGAAATAGATAAGTAGACGTGTGCGTACCATAGCATACATGAGGCTTCCTACTACCGAAACATAAGAAACTTTTCACATGTTTTCTTCTTCTTTCACTGTCTTAGGATAGTCTTCCAAAGAAAGATCAAATCTCGATACAGATGGTTGGTTTTCCTTCTTCAAACCAGTCATTGCATAACATTCTAATATCTTGTCTATGTATGAAGCTTAAGATAATGCTATCAGTTTGTTCTTTTGATCCACTAGGATTCTAATACCCAGAAAAAAATACCTTCTACTAAGTTCTTCATGTTAAACTGTTGAGTTAATTACAGTTTAACCAGTGACATTGTCCTTACATCATTCCTAATGAGTAGAATTGTCACATCCCAAAAATCGGGTTAGTGGATCAAGAGTTGTCATGCTCTGACTTTTAATTATAAGCTCACAAAATTATTTCAAGATTGGGCTGTTGGCTTGATGGTTAATGGGAAATAAGGAGACAATGTAATTGGCTTAGAAACCTGAGTTCAAATCCCTTCCCTTGCAAGTTAATTAATTTTGCTATTTTCCACCCACTCCTCTTGTATGTGTCGTCCAACCTAGTTAAACCTAGGTATATATGTTAATTTTCATTAAGTTTTTCATCCAATTATTTTTCTTGCCTCCCTTGTTGTCCAACCCTTATTCTCTATCAAAATCTCCCATTTTCTTCTTCATTTTTTCTTCCTTGTGTGGTCCAAACAAGGGTGTTTTCCACTATTGTTGTGTCGTCCATCTGCTCTTCTGTTTTGCTGTCATTTTTTAGCCTGCAAAATCTTTTATTTTGATCATTATAGCCCCCACCTTGCTGCCATTAAACCTCCATTGCCACCCCCTCTCCGTTTATGCTAGTGCCGATTTGCTTATTTTTTTTTCTCTTCTCATCTTTCTTTTTTGTTGACAATTTTTTCTGCTGGTTTTACAACCATCTGTAAATGGAAAAGTATATAGGATTTTTGCTATGTAATTTATCACCTTTTTACTTAAATCCGTTGTTAAAACTAAGTAATTGTTTAATAAATTAATGAAATATGTGAAAATATGAAACTAGGACATAGAAATTATTAAAATGTGATTTTATGCTTTATTATATAGTTTTCATGCAATAAATGGCTTATTTTATATTAATTTGAATATATTATTTTTTTAAGACATAAGGTGGGCCATGCATGATTAAATTAAATAATAAAATATAAAATTATATTTAATAATTCATTTTAAAATATTTCATTAATAATTTGGGTTTTAACTAATTAATTAAATTGGATAAATTTTATTCTTTGGTCCTATAACTTGTTGATTTATTTTGGATAGGTCTGATAGCTTTGCTGGTTTACAAAACCGTCCAAATTAGAGACCAAGTCAACCCAATATTCGGTTACACATGGCTGTCCATTTAAATCATTCTTTGGTTTAAATACACAAGGTCCTTACAATGTTGAAGAAATTAGAGATTTGCCCGAAGAGTTACGATTGACCGAGTCTCAGTCCTAAGTTGTGTGGCATCCAAAATTGATTAAAAATCAAGCAAAAATCAAGTCCAAAGCCACTAAGCATGGCTAGCCACAATTTGAGGAGATTTGAAGAGGTTAACATCCACTATTTTTAGCAAACTATGCCCCTCTCCTTACCTATAAATAAGACCCTCTCATTTCCTCATTCATCATCCCTCAAGCATCCCTCAATCATTCCTCATTCATTCTCATCATTCTCTCTTCTCTCCAAATTCTCTTAACCTTTTCCATTCCCACGCCTAGCATAATCTCTTCATAGATATTTTAGCAATTAAGCCTCTTAAAGAACCCTTGGTCGGCCACCTTGGAGAGCCATCAGCAAATGAGCAAAGCAAAGGAATGAAGGAGCCTCGTCAGTTGGAGTCTTGGGTGATAGCCACTCTGAATTGGGTTTAATCTTCCTTTTCTTTAATTTAATCTAAAGATGTTTGCTCAGTGTTCTTTTTTCTTGTTTACAACAATGTTAGCTTAATTTTATTTAAGCTAGGATGATTGCTTTGATTAAATACTATTTATTTGATTCAAGCTTATAATGTTTGAGCCTCATTCGATCATGTTTTCAATTAAAATAAAGTCTATATTTCATTCATACGTGATTGAAATGCACCTAAATTAGCTGAGCGATCCTGACTAGATGACGACTAATGGACACATAATTGAAATGTGCATGCTCAATTTAGATCTTGACCCGATTAAATTGTAGGTTGCATAACAACTTTGATCAAGCTCTGTTATCTGCATAGTTTATAGATTTGTGTGATTAAACTATTTCAAACCTGACACGTCCCTGTTACCTCACACGAATGCTAAGAAACCCTTAGTAAATAAGGATCAGTAAAATGCGTATTTACTAAGTAAAGGATTCCGAAAGGACCTAATGTGGTTTCCAAACTCATGAAAGATCGAGTTGCCATGGAAAGTGTAACAACTCGATTTGGACCCTAGTCAGAATAGTGGTTTCGGGACCACAAATTCGTGTCAGAAAAATATTTTAATATTATTTTCCGAGTCTACAGCATGTGAATTGGTATGTGTGAAATTTTCGTGATTTAATTTGATTGTTTGGGTGCTTAATTTGTTGAAAGGACTAAATAACATAAAAGATAAAAGTGGCATTCTATATGTTTAATGTGTTGGATTGCTTTGGCTTTTGAATATGATGGCCTTAAATGGCAATTATGCCATAAGAATTATGAGCGGACTTTTATGGACATTTAGTTAATTATTAAAGTTATTTTATTATGGTTAAAATGGTAAATGGTTTATTAATATGTATTAAATAAAAACAAAACATGAATTTAGTGTTTAGTTCATCTTTCTTTCACCAAAATAATAAAAGAAAAAATGGGTTTTAAAGCTTTTGTACATTTGGCCTTGGTTTTGATTGATTGAGGTATGTAAATTGTTCGATTTTTGATAATTTTTACGTTTTTGTGATCGTTGCTTCGTGTTCTCTTAAGCCCATGCCTTAATTTATGAAATTGATGGTGAAATTAAGTTATGCCATTGTTGATGATTGTGAGCTTTGTGATGTTAAATGGTGAAATATGAAAGCTTGATGTGAGATAAATATGTTTTGTATTGGGATTTTTGATGAAATTGACTATTATGGGCTAATTTGTGAAAATGAGAAATTGAGGGGCTAAAATGTGAAATAAATTAAATATGTGGACTTATGTGAGCTAAAGGAATATTCGGCAGAGTTATGATATTGCTAAATTATGTGTATTTTGTGATTTTATGAAATAGGGACTTAAATGTCAAAATATAAAAATGTGAGGGCTAATTTGTAAAATGCATTAAATAGGTGTATATGGATTGAATTAAATGATTTGGTGAATAAAAGAAATTTGACATGGAATTGGGCTTGGAAAAGTGGCTACAAGGCGCCACTTAGGGCCTAGCAAGTGACGCCACCAACGTGTGCCAATGGGCCAGAGTTCGAGCAACGTGGGAAGCATTGGAGATTTTTAATTTTTTTGCGCCAAGAAAGGGAACTGGGCTAAGGAGGCTTTAAAAGAATTTTTAGGGGATTATTGCCACAAGAAATCATGTGGTAAAGTGGCTGCAAGGCGCCACTTAAGGGCTTGGTGAAAGACGCCAGGTGCAGGGGGGTAAGGGCCTTGGTTCGAGTGGCGAAGGAAGTAGGAAGGAGCATTTATTTTTACGTCAAGAAGGCGCTTAGCTAAGGAGGACTTAAAGGAAATTTTGGGTGGATTATATCACAAACAGTGCCTTGGCAAAGTGGCTTGGGGCGTCACCTGCAGCTTGCGTCCAAGGGCTCCAACAGGTCTCGGGTTTGAGGCTTGTGAGCAGCAAGGGGAGTGTTTTTATTTTGCTGCAAGGAGAGATAGTGATGGACGGCATTAAGGCACTAAAGGAAGGAGTTTAATTCCTTTTAAAATTCGGCTAAATAGATAGATAAATATGGAATTATTTTATTTATTTTGAATAAATGGAGATAAAGGATAAATGATGGATAATTGAAGGATTATTTCAATTAATTTTTTTTTAAAAAAAGTGATAAGGATATGAGAGTGATGGCCAAGTAAGGGAGTCTTGGCCTAGTAATTTCGGCAATAAGAGGAAAAGAGAGGCCATTCTGTATTATTTTCTTTTTCTTGAAAGCCTCTGCCGAATTCTCTCTGCCATTATTCTTTTTTTCTTTTCTTTTCAATTCTCCACAAAGCCGAAAATAGAATCCCCTGGTCTTGTCGAATTTCTTTAAGTTTTATATCTTCCTTTTCCTTCCTTGTAAAACCGAAATCCTCTAGTGTTCATCAAAAGCCGAAATCAAGCGATCAACATTTTGGCCATAGCCGAATAAGCCCTGTGGATTCAAGAAAAGGTGCTGCCGATTTCAATATAAGCGGTGAGGATCTATAGTCATCATCTTTTTCTTTCTTTTAGCCGAAAGTTAAGAATTAATCTCATCAATATTCTTGGTTACCGAAACTACATAGGATCTTTCGGGAATTGTTTATAGTCGACTATAAGGAGGAGAGCTTCGGGATTTCAAAGATCTGAGGTAAGCCACAAGTATTCTGCCAAGGGCCATTTATTATGATTTAATGTTAGAAATTAATCTAACATGTGTCTAGGTGATTTCGACAGATACCTAGGGGAATTAGCAATTTCGGGATTTGTTTAAGGATCAAATCGGTATTAAGGTAAGTTTTGGGTTACAATAATCCTAATGGGGCTTTTTACTAATATGATTGGGGTTGGCCGAATATAGGCATTAAAGATCTTAAGCAGTAGATTGGATTTTCGGGATTTGCAGTAAACTTGCTAAGTGAATCAGATGTGTACTCCACACTATTTCTTAATAAGATTTATGGCTATGTTTAATATATATATATATATGTTATTAAGAATGTGAAAAATATGGCTAAGTACCATGCTATGGTACAAAGTACTAAGGTACGTTTTCCTACTCCCACTATGAGTATGATATGAATTGTTATACCATGAATGTGAATATGATAAGAATGTGAAATAAGGCTTAAGGCACTATGTTGCATGATTTTGAATGGCATGGGCATTTGGGTAATTATGAAAGGGGAAGTGAATGTGGTGACTTATGTCACATTATCTGAATGTGGTGACTTCGATCACAATTATCTGAATGTGGTGTCACATGACACGAAATATTATCCGGTGGCTCTGCCACGAATTTATAAGGGCGATGAGCACATCGACTGTAGCGACTGCCTTCGATGGTGTGTAGCGGATGGAGGGTTGACTTAGTAGTCCCCGCGGGGTGCATGTTGGTATGGGTGATGTGTAGCGGTTGGTAACTAGGCTTGGGCTTGGGAATGCATCATTAATTGTATATTTTGTTATGAATGTGTATGACTGAATATGCCTGAATCTATTTAAACTTGGTGTTGTGTACACATTGAGTCTGTTTGACTCACCCCGTTGTGGGAACATTTTTCAGGTGATGATCAGTAATGGACCGGGTCAGCAGGAGCTTAATGGTGGCCATGCTCAGCAAGGAATTATTTTATTTGGACCTTTATTTTATTTGAAGTAATTTAAATTTATTTTTGGATTGTTTTGATGCAATAAGGCCATAGTGATAAACTGATTATGCATGCATTTTATTTATTTCCATATGTTACGAAATTTATCAAATTAAAGTTCAAATGTTTTATTTGAAAATAAAACCCTAAATGTTTTGATGCTTAAGATTCATACGATTTCTAATTAAAGATAAAACCTATAATTCAACATATCTTTTAACTTAGCGTTTTGAAACTTAACGATGAAATTTTATAAAACTTATATTTCCAAAGTAAATTGGTTTCCAACTTGAGCCCAACCCAAATTGAGTTTTTCCGAAACCACTTAATAGATTTTCAATAGAACCAACGAATTTGAACTGTTTTTACTCGAGGAACATACCAGATCTGGTCGAGGCTCTGGGCCGGGTTTGGGGTGTTTCAGCTTGGTATCAGAGCCCAGTTTTAAACTCTCGGCCTTGGGTTTAAGGCCCAAAATGTTTTCAAATTGAAGCCCAAAAGAATTTGTGAAATTTTTAAGCAAGTTTTTCTGGCATGGCACCTAAGTCTCCGACCCGAAGTCCACCAGGTAAGTACCCCTATCCTTTGTGTGATTTATATTATGATGTGTAGAAGGGTAGAAATGGAATGGAACGTAGATTAGCATGATAAGTACTTGAACCCTAGGACTAGTTACCCCAACAATTACATAAGACTTAAATGCCTAATAAAACAAACCTATGACTAAGTCGCCAAGTTAGGGTGTGGCAACCATTGTGCGCATGTCTAGGATTGGTATTCGGTGGGAGCTTGGTATTTAAGCAGTCCGCGTGACTCACCTCCTCTCCACTCGAATCCTACCTGGAGCGTAGCTTCGGTTCACCCTAACCAAGAGGACTTATTCACGGGCTAAACCCCTAACTTAAACCCGAAAGGGAACTAGTTGTATTTCCATAAAAACCTAGTTTTAAAACTCTTAAAATTACCCTTTTGAATTGCAAAAACGATTTTATAAAATTTTCTGAAATATTCTTGATTTATGAAAATTACTAAAGTACCCCTATTTGCAAAATTACGAAAATGCCCTTGGTTTTGAAATTTCCATATCACCCTCGATTTCAATAAAATTTCCTTACTTTGTAAAAGTATCCCAAAACACTATTTTGCAAAAGTCCAAAATACCCCGATTTAAAAAAATTTACGAAATTACCCCTGGTTTACCAAAATTACCAAAAATGACCCTGTTTTCCGAAATTTTGACCATACCTTTGATTTGGAAAATCTTTCTTCCAAAATACCCATGAGTTTGGAAAATTTTGAAATGACTTTTGTAATTTTCAAATTGACCCCGATTATTTACCAAAATACCCCTGTAGGACAAATGACGAAAATACCCCTGGGATAGGAACAGACAGAAATGTCCGAAGAGTGAATATGTATGGGAGATACTATGGAATGGATGTGCTTTTCTGTGAATTAGGATAGAAGACTTGAGACTTTGAATGATCGAAAGAATCCCTATTAAGCTCTTTTCATAAAATTCTTCGCGAATAATCAGTGAAATAAGGACTAATTCATAAAACTTTCCTTAAATCAGATTAAAGCGTGACGTTAGATATGAGTTCTAGAGGGCGCGGTCGTTGTGGACGTGGTCGAGGAAGAATGACTGTGTCGGAACCCGCTAGGTCGGGTCAAGGGTCTGACAATGAGGTACCACCGCCACCACCACCACCAGCTGTTGGTGTTGAGCAGCAAGCTCAGACAGGCGAGGATGCTGTGTCGCAAGCTGTGCTGCAAGTTTTGGAGATGGTGGCTGGCGCAGGTGGAAATATGGGAGCTCGAAAATCTGTACCCGAGCGACTCCGAGCCAATGGGGCTGAAATGTTTCGTGGAGTATCTAGGGTGGCACCCAGTACAGCTGAATATTGGTTGGAAGCGACGGAACGGATTAAGGATGAGTTGGATCTGACCCCGGAGGAGAAGCTGAAAGGAATGGTAGCCCTGCTACGCGATGAAGCGTATCAATGGTGGCTCACAGTTCGGGATGGTGCCACAGCTGAGGATTTGACTTGGGAATACGTTAAGGCGGCATATGAAAAGAAATATGTTGGAACCAGATATACTGATGCGCAGAGGAAGGCTCTTCTGGGGCTGGTTCAAGGGAAGAAGTCCGTAGCTGAGTACGAAGCTGAATTTCTGATGTTGAGCCGGTATGCTCGAGGAGTGGGGGCTACGGAACATGAGCGGTGTGTCCGGTTTAAGGACGGACTAAGGGATGATCTGAGATTGTTAGTCGCTCCACACCAAGAGCGGGAGTTTTCTGCGTTGGTAGAGAAAGCTAAGATAGCGGAAGGAATTAAGGACTCTGTAAGGCAGCGCTCTGATCGGAGTAAGCAGAAAAAAGGATTTGGGCCGTCAGGATCAGCTGGGAATGTTCAGAAAAAGCCTAGAGTTGATGGGCCGCGAGGTCAGCAAACTGGTATTGGAGGGCAATATCGTACTTGTGATCAGTGTGGGAAGAAACACTTAGGGGAATGTTGGAAGAAGACAGGAGGATGCTTCAAGTGTGGGTCCAAGGAGAATATGATTAAGGACTATCCAATGAGGCCGGATGGGAATAGGCCAGTAGCTCAGAATGTTAATCAGGATGGTAGAGGTTGATAGCAGCCTCAGCGAATCCGTGGTCTGAATGGCCGAGGTAATGGCGCTGGAAGAGGACGTAGAACACCTGGCAGAGGTGCTAATAATAATACAGAGGCAAGGCAGCCAGGCTTGGTATATGCAGTTCGCCGTAGGGAAGATGGAGACGCACCGGACGTCATAACCGGTACGTTCCTTATTTTTGGCAAGCCCTATTTTGCTTTGATTGATGTGGGCTCGACCCATTCCTATGTTGCATGTAGAGTAGTTGAAACTCTAGACATAGCCTCTGAACTTTCTGATAGTGAGATGACTGTAGTAAGCCCACTAGGTCAAACTGTAGTGGTGAATAAGATCTTTCGGAGTGTACCTTTAGAAATTCAAGACGTAGTATTTTCTGCCGATTTGATGGAACTTCCCTTCGGAGAGTTAGATCTCATACTTGGAATGGACTGGCTAGTGGAGCATCGGGCTGTGTTGGACTGTGCAGCTAAGCGAATGGAATTAAGGACCCGGGGGATGAAGTGGTCATTATGATAGGAGAAAGAAGAAATTACTTGTCTAATGTAGTTTCGGCGCTAAAGGCTGAAAAGATGGTTCGTAAAGGGTGCAAGGCGTTCTTAGCCTTCGTAAGTGCGTTAGATGGAAAGGAAGAAGGTGCTAGTGGAGTTAGAACGGTAAGGGATTTTGAGGATGTGTTTCCGAAGGAATTACCAGGAATACCCCCAGATGGGGAGGTGGAGTTTCGAATTAAATTGCTGCCTGGAACAGCTCCTGTGTCAATCGCTCCATACAGAATGGCACCAAAGGAGTTGGTTGAGCTCAAGGCTCAAATTCAAGAGCTGCTTGATCGTGGGTTTATCCGACCCAGTGTGTCTCCATGGGGAGCACCGGTCTTGTTTGTGAAGAAGAAGGACGGAACTATGCGCATGTGCATAGACTATCGTCAGTTGAACAAGCTGACCATCATGAACAAGTATCCTTTGCCAAGGATAGACGACTTGTTCGATCAGCTTAAGGGGGCAGCAGTATCCTCCAAGATAGATCTAAGGTCTGGATATCATCAACTTAAAGTGAAGGAGGCAGATATCCACAAGACAGCCTTTCGGACAAGGTATGGGCATTTTGAGTTTGTTGTAATGCCGTTTGGATTGACGAACGCCCCAGCTGCGTTCATGGATATGATGAACCGAGTTTTTCAACCATACTTGGACAGGTCCGTCGTGGTGTTTATCGACGACATCTTGGTGTATTCCAAGTCTGAAGAGGAGCATGATGAGCATCTCCGGATAGTGTTGGAAGTGTTAAGGGAGAAGAAGCTCTATGCCAAATTCAGCAAGTGTGAATTTTGGCTTAAGGAGGTTGCATTTATAGGGCATGTGGTGTCTGCAGAAGGAATAAGGGTGGATCCTAGGAAGATTGAGGCAGTGTTGGATTGGAAACCACCTAAATCTGTGGCTGAGGTTCGTAGTTTCTTGGGTTTGGCAGGCTACTACAGAAGGTTTGTGGAAGGGTTTTCATCAATAGCCGCGCCTTTGACAAAGTTATTGAGGAAGGAAGTACCTTTCGTTTGGACGGATAAGCAACAGGAGAGCTTTGAGAAGCTTAAGAGGGTTTTGACGGGAGCTCCAGTTTTGATTCACCTGAGGCGTTAAAGGATTTCACGGTGTACTGTGACGCTTCTCATACAGGGTTGGGATGCGTATTGATGCAAGACGGTAAAGTAGTCGCTTATGCGTCTCGATAATTAAGGCCACATGAGGTTAACTACCCAACGCATGATTTGGAATTGGCGGCAGTGGTCTTTGCTCTTAAGGTGTGGAGGCACTATCTGTATGGAGAAAAGTCGGTAATTTACACAGACCACAAGAGTCTTAAGTACTTGTTGACTCAGAAGGAGTTGAACTTGAGACAGCGAAGGTGGGTGGAATTATTGAAGGACTACGATTGTTTGATAGAGTATCATCCGGGCAAGGCGAACGTAGTGGCGGACGCCCTAAGCCGGAAGGTTGTGTCAATTCTGAGGGCGATGTTCGCACATCTAAGCTTGTACGACGATGGAAGTCTGCTGGCAGAGTTGCAAGTTAAATCGACGTGGTTGAATGAGGTGAAAGAGGGACAGTTGGTTGATGATGAGTTAAGTGTTAAGCTACAGCAGGTACAGAATGGAGAGTTGGAGGAGTATGGTATTAATGACGAGGGAGTATTGTGTTTCAAGGGTAAGGTCTGTATGCCTAAGGATCAGGAGTTAAGACAGAGAATTCTTCAGGAATCGCATAGTAGCCCTTATGCTATGCATCCTGGAGGAAGTAAGTTGTACAGAGATTTAAGGGAACAGTTTTGGTGGCCTGGACTTAAGAGAGAAGTTACAGAATTTGTTGGCAAGTGTTTGACGTGTCAGCAAGTTAAGGCTGAACATCAAGTTCCGTCAGGATTGCTTCAATCGATAATGATTCCACAGTGGAAGTGGGAGAGAATTACCATGGACTTTGTTAGTGGGTTTCCCCTTACGCCCACCAAGAAGGACTCGGTATGGGTAACAGTGGATCGCTTGACTAAGTCCGCGCATTTTATTCCGGTGAGAGTTGATTATTCTCTACAGAAGTTGGCGAAGCTATATGTGGCAGAGATTGTAAGGTTGCATGGAGTTCCGATATCGATTATTTCGGATAGGGACCCAAGGTTTACTTCTCGGTTTTGGAAAACTCTACATCAGGCTTTGGGTACCAAATTGGATTTCACTACGGCTTTTCATCCACAGTCTGACGGGCAGTCTGAACGAGTAATCCAAGTGTTGGAGGATATGTTGAGGGGCTGTGTGATAGACTTCAGAGGAAGTTGGGAAGAATATTTGCCTTTAGCCGAGTTTGCATACAACAACAGCTATCAAGCTAGCATTCGGATGGTACCATATGAAGCGTTGTATGGACGGAAGTGTCGCACTCCTACGTGTTGGACGGAATTAGGCGAACGTCGAGTTTTGGGACCAGAATTAGTGGCAGAATCCGAAGAGAAGGTGGAGATAATTCGAGCTCGGTTGAAGGAAGCATCTGATAGGCAGAAGTCTTATGCAGATCTCAAGCGGAAAGAGATAGAATTTGATGTGGGAGATCAAGTGTTTCTCAAAGTTTCGCCTTGGAAGAAGGTGATGAGATTTGGTCGCAAAGGGAAGTTAAGTCCAAGGTTTATAGGACCTTATCGGGTATTGAAGCGAGTTGGACCAGTGGCATAGCAGTTGGAGTTGCCACCGGAGTTGAAGCAGATGCACGACGTATTCCATGTATCCATGCTACATCGTTATCGATCGGATCCATCTCATGTAGTTCCGATGGAAGAAGTGGAGATAAGGCCAAATTTTTCCTACGAGGAAGAGCCGATTCAGATTCTAGAACGAGATGTGAAAGTGTGACGACGGAAATCAGTACCGTTAGTCAAGGTGTTATGGCGCAATCATGAATCGGAAGAAGCTTCGTGGGAGCCAGAAGAAGCGATGCGACAGCAATACCCTCACTTATTTCAGTCAGGTAATTTCGAGGACGAAATTATTTTAAGGGGGTAGAACTGTAATATCCTGAAAATGGGCTTATGCATTTATGCTTAATAATATGAAAAAGCATGCCTTTGTGTGTATGAATGTGTTATATGAATATTTGGGAACCTTAGAATAATAGGAAAATAGCTTAGAAATTATTAGATATTAATTTTAAAAGAGGGAATTAAGCTGATAAGGCCTTAAGAGAATTAATAAAAGAAATTTGACATGGAATTGGGCTTGGAAAAGTGGCTACAAGGCGCCACTTAGGGCCTAGCAAGTGATACCACCAACGTGTGCCAATGGGCCAGAGTTCGAGCAACGTGGGAAGCATTGGAGATTTTTAATTTTTTTGCGCCAAGAAAGGGAACTGGGCTAAGGAGGCTTTAAAAGAATTTTTAGGGGATTATTGCCGCAAGAAATCATGTGGTAAAGTGGCTGCAAGGCGCCACTTAAGGGCTTGGTGAAAGACGCCAGGTGCAGGGGGGTAAGGGCCTTGCTTCGAGTTGCAAAGGAAGCATGAAGGAGCATTTATTTTTGCGTCAAGAAGGAGCTTAGCTAAGGAGGACTTAAAGGAAATTCTGGGTGGATTATATCACAAACATCGCCTTGGCAAACTGGCTTGGGGCGTCACCTGCAGCTTGCGTACAAGGGCTCCAACAGGTCTCGGGTTCGAGGCTTGTGAGCAGCAAGGGGAGTGTTTTTATTTTGCTGCAAGGAGAGATAGTGATGGACGGCATTAAGGCACTAAAGGAAGGAGTTTAATTCCTTTTAAAATTCGGCTAAATAGATAGATAAATATGGAATTATTTTATTTATTTTGAATAAATGGAGATAAAGGATAAATGATGGATAATTGAAGGATTATTTCTATTAATTTTTTTTTAAACGAAGTGATAAGGATATGGGAGTGATGGCCAAGTAAGGGAGTCTTGGCCTAGTAATTTCGGCAATAAGAGGAAAAGAGAGGCCATTCTGCATTATTTTCTTTTTCTTGAAAGCCTCTGCCGAATTCTCTCTGCCATTATTCTTTTTTTCTTTTCTTTTCAATTCTCCACAAAGCCGAAAACAGAATCCCCTGGTCTTGCTTTATATCTTCCTTTTCCTTTCTTGTAAAACCGAAATCCTCTAGTGTTCATCAAAAGCCGAAATCAAGCGATCAACATTTAGGCCAGAGCCGAATAAGCCCTGTGGATTCAAGAAAAGGTGCTGCCGATTTCAATATAAGGGTAAGGATCTATAGTCATCATCTTTTTCTTTCTTTTAGCCGAAAGTTAAGAATTAATCTCATCAATATTCTTGGTTGCTGAAACTACATAGGATCTTTCGGGAATTGTTTATAATCGACTATAAGGAGGAGAGCTTCGGGATTTCAAAGATCTGAGGTAAGCCACAAGTATTCGGCCAAGGGCCATTTATTATGATTTAATGTTAGAAATTAATCTAACATGTGTCTAGGTGATTTCGACAGATACCTAGGGGAATTAGCAATTTCGGGATTTGTTTAAGGATCAAATCGGTACTAAGGTAAGTTTTGGGTTACAATAATCCTAATGGGGCTTTTTACTAATATGATTGGGGTAGGCCGAATATAGGCATTAAAGATCTTAAGCAGTAGATTGGATTTTCGGGATTTGCAGTAAACTTGCTAAGTGAATCAGGTGTGTACCCCACACTATTTCTTAATAAGATTTATGGCTATGTTTAATATATATATATATATATATATTATTATTAAGAATGTGAAAAATACGGCTAAGTACAATGCTATGGTACAAAGTACTAAGGTACGTTTTCCTACTCCCACTATGAGTATGATATGAATTGTTATACCATGAATGTGAATATGATAAGAATGTGAAATAAGGCTTAAGGCACTATGTTGCATGATTTTGAATGGCATTGGCATTTGGGTAATTATGAAAGGGGAAGTGAATGTGGTGACTTATGTCACATTATCTGAATATGGTGACTTCGGTCACAATTATCTGAATGTGGTGTCACGTGACACGAAATATTATCCGTTGGCTCTGCCACGAATTTATAAGGGCGATGAGCACGTCGACTGCAGCGACTGCCTTCGATGGTGTGTAGCGGATGGAGGGTTGACTTAGTAGTCCCCACGGGGTGCAGGTTGGTACGGGTGATGTGTAGCGGTTGGTAACTAGGCTTGGGCTTGGGAATGCATCATTAATTATATATTTTGATATGAATGTGTATGACTTAATATGCCTGAATCTATTTAGACTTGGTGTTGTGTACACATTGAGTCTGTTTGACGCACCCCGTTGTGGGAACATTTTTCAGGTGATGATCAGTAATGGACCGGGTCGGCAGGAGCTTAATGGTGGCCATGCTCATCAAGGAATTATTTTATTTGGACCTTTATTTTATTTTAAGTACTTTAAATTTATTTTTGGATTGTTTTGATGTAATAAGGCCATAGTGATAAACTGATTATGCATGCATTTTATTTATTTCCATATGTTACGAAATTTATCAAATTAAAGTTCAAATGTTTTATTTGAAAATAAAACCCTAAATGTTTTGATGCTTAAGATTCATAAGATTTCTAATTAAAGATAAAACCTATAATTCAACATATCTTTTAACTTAGCGTTTTGAAACTTAACGATGAAATTTTATAAAACTTATATTTCCAAAGTAAATTGGTTTCCAACTTGAGCCCAACCCAAATTGAGTTTTTCCGAAACCACTTAAAAGATTTTCAATAGAACCAACGAATTTGAACTGTTTTTACTCGAGGAACATACCAGATCTGGTCGAGGCTCGTGGGTCGGGTTTGGGGTGTTTCAAATTGTCCTAGTTTATTTATGTTATAATTGTTGAGAATTGTATTTAATTTTACTAAAATGTATTTCATTAATGTAGTTTGCATACTTAGGATAATTTGCATTAGGGATCATTGCATTTAGTTTAATATATTTTAATAGCCACTTCTAAACTATAGTGTGTTTTTATTTACCAAAATGTTAATATAATTTTACAAATTAAGTGACTTAATACAAATACAATCCCTGTGGAGACGATAACTCGATACTTACTTAGTACTTGATAACGACTGTGTACACTTGCACAAACTGTTGGAACGCCGGTACCCCATGGCGCAGCAGAATAAAATTAGATCCGGCGATCCAAATCATGAATCCATGTGTGAGGAACGAATCGGGGTGAAATAAAGGTTTCGAAATTACCAAAACTTCAATCTGAGTAGACAGCGACGCCTTGGCAACAAGAGTTTTGATCTACTGTCGAATCAAGCCTCAACCTTTTCCGATGTCGGCCTCTACGTAATCCACCCGGTTTGACTATGAACGGAAGAAATCTCCAAAACTGTTTTGGAGGCTTATTTGCTTGACGGCTGCTAGACCTAACAAGCAATCACTTAGGGTTTTCATGTTCAGTTTTGTCTCTTTTTAATACCTTTTATAATGGGTGCCTTTCTCATTGGGCCTTTTATAATAGGTATCCTCTTAATTGGGCCTTTTATAATTCGTATCTCTTGAATGTATTACAAGATTAAATAAATACAATAAAGTTTTTAACCGAAAATTATAATTACATTAATTATATCTGAAAATTATAATTACATTAATTATAATAAGGATTCCGGTAAACTATATTTATTTAAATTTATATATGAATCAAATTCATATATTAATAAAATTATGTTATCATTATGTGTACAACATCCTTGTACATATAATATGTTCAATATTTGATTGCCCAATTAAATTAATTCTTTAATTAATTTAATTTATGTGACAACCAAGCACAGTACCAACTATATTTTATTCCGTTCATTTCAACCATAGGGTGTGACCCTGTAGGTTCTTGCAATGTTAGCAGTAATACTAGAACGATTCTATTGTCACAGACAATGAGTGGCATCTAGCAATGCATCATTGCTACCTAAGTTACAAGAAGTCATGATTCGACATAACCTTTCGTGATTAACCTTTCATGCATTAATCCTTAAGTCCTTTATCTCTGGAACGGATACAAGTCACGGGATAGTCACACTTGCATAGTCCATCCCATGTTTCTTGATATCTTGAGTAGACTATGATATACTAATTAGTATGACATCTCATATCAACTTATTTGAGCATGGCCATGCATTTCTAGTCTCACTCAATCAAGTGGCCTAAGATATTACTCCTATTATGTAGGAGGGACTTATCCTTTATTGATCAACCATATCCCTCTACATAGATTGTGGTATATCCAACATCAGCCTTTATAGAACAACCTGTTACGGTGTACGTTTGACTGTATCAAAATATACAACTCACGATGCTGGGATAATAATGATCTCAAGTTTGAGGATCATATACATATTAATCACTATGAGTAATGTTGTGACAATTACATAATAATCCAAGAAACATACTCATAGCGGGTCAATCCAATATGTTGTTCTCTAACACACATATTCATGCATTGATTTTGACACTCCATATCAATGACAACTCTTTATCATCAATCAACTACATGTTAGTCTTAATGCATTATTATTGTCCTAGTCGACAATAATACTCGACTAAGGATCTTTTAAGAATAATCATATTATTCTCAGGACATTATTATAAAACAGTTTATCTATACACACAGAAAGAAAAACTGAAATAATAATGACAACGCTTTATATTAATAAACATGGTAAATTAAGTATGTTATTACAACCATCTCATGATTGATCTTTGGGCATACTCTTACACAAACCTATGTGTAATGACCCGAATATGGGCCTAGTAGAATTGGGCCCATTGGGCCTTAGGCATTGGAGCGTTTAAAATTTTTGAGAACATGAGAATGGCATTTATGCAAATTGGACCTGTTAGGTGAGTGATTTTGGAAGGTTAGGGGGCTTCTATGAAGTCCTGGCATCAAACTTAGGCTTTAGGAAAATTTTGGTTTTAGGTGAATAAAACCCTGGGAGTTAGTAGGTAGGCTTTAAGAATAAAATGTGGAGAAAAATGACACAAAAAGAGCTTGTGATGTGGTGGCAAAGTGGCGCCACATGGGAGACAAGGAGGTGACGCCACACAAGGAAGCAAGGGGTCCAAGGTTCAAGCCTTGGCGCTGATATCTCATTTTGATTTATTTTTAAGTGAACTTGGACTTTGGCCCATAGATTTATATTTAGTTGCGCATGATGTTAGACACAAGAGGAGCTGGTGGCTTAGTGGCTAGTGGCGTGAATTGGCTGATGGGAGAGCTTGGGTTCGAATCTCATGACAAGCAAGGGAGTATTTATTTTGCGGATTGGACGACCAGAGTTTGTGTTGAATTTAAACTCTACTGAAGAAGGGATCCCACATCGGAAAGCTAGTAAGAGGAAAGGTGAGAAGCTATCTATGAGGAGAGGAAGCATACCTTGGTGGGCGTTTGGGCATAGGAGCATTCAGAGCACGGATTAGCTTCAGACTCTTATCAGGTGTGTATTTCGCACTACTCTAGTTGTAGAGCGGCAAATGCCGAAATGCCGGTCACACGATGATGGTAGCCACACGAGGATGCAAGCGTACGTGTGGGAGCTTCGACGCATTAGTTGAGGCCACCATGAGTATTCTTGTGGGTTGATGCTGTTTGGGCCAAGTGGGCCCAATGGGCCCGTGGGCCCATATGAATAAATTGTGTGAGTGTGTAGTAGATAGTGAACTGGTTTATGTGAATCTCATATCTGTGTCTAAATTTGGGCTAAATGGGCCATCGTTATCTCTGCTTAGAATACCTCGGTTTACAAAATTACCAGAATACTCTTGGGTTACAAAATTACTGAAATACCCTTGGTTTACAAAATTATTGACATACCCTTGGTTTACAAAATTACTGAAATACCATTGGTTTACAAAATTACTGAAATACCCCCGATTTACAAAATTACTGAAAGACCCCTGATTTACGAAATTACCGAAATACCCTTAGTTTGCAAAATTACCGGAATACCCCTAGTTTACAAAATTACCGAAATGGTCCCGGTTTGTAAAATTAGCTAAATGCCCCGGTTTGCAAAAGTACCAAAATGCCCTAGTTTGCAAAATTACTGAAATACCCCCAGTTTGCAAAATTACTAAAATACCCCTGATTTGTGAAATTACCGAAATACCCCTAGTTTACAGAATTATCGAAAACCCTAATTTTTTGAATTACCAAAATACCCCTAGTTTGCAAAATTACTAAAATACCCTCTATGGGTAAAGTTATCGAAATACCCTCGACGGGTAAAAATTACCGAGATGCTCTTACGGGGCGAAATGACCGTTTTACCCCTAACTGATTAAATGGCCGTTGTACCCTCGTGGTAGTACTAATGTTGTATGTGTTACTTGTATGATTGATTATGTTTTAGATGCACTGCATACATGGATTAGTTATGAGTAGAATTACCGAATTACCCTTATAGGGTAGGGTTATCAGAATACCCTTATAGGGTAAAATGACTGATTTGCCCTTGTGGGTAAATGATTGACTTGTGCTATGATTTGACCGATTTGACTGTGATTGTATGACTGTGTTTTAACCGACTTGACTGTGGGCGTGTGTCTGATTTGCTATTGATTGTGTTGAAATGACTGTTACTAAGCATGATCATTTTGCATACATGAAATTATTATGCCATGACATGATGCATGGGGTTGGGTTATATTAATGGAGGAAGTGTACTGTTACTGGTGGCTTTGCCACACATACTGTTACTGGCAGCTCCATTGCAATACTGTTAGTGGTGGCTCTGCCACATATACTGTTAGTGGCAGCTTTGCTGCATTTATACTGGTAGCTCGACTGCATTTTTGGAGTGTAGCGGATGGGTGGGTCGATTTAGAAATCCCCACATGGAGTTTAGGGCTGGTACGGGTGGAGTGTAGCGGATGGATTATTAGGTTTAGGTTGGGCTGCATACTCTATTGCATATCTGTTATGAGATCTGTTATTGGTTTGGGCTAGGCCCAATTGATTCTGTTATGGGTTGTGAGCCAAATGATATTGTAGTGGGCTTGGCCTACGTATGCTCTGATCTGTACTGTACTGTTACTGTTAAAGGGCTTTGGCCTAGACTACTTCGGGTTCTGTTTCTTTATACAGACTATTACTCTAGAAAGGGGATTACACACTGAGTTTCAATAAACTCACCCCATTTTTAACTGTGCAGGTAATCTCCAGCCTTAGACGGTTCGGAGCTGCGAGGGACTCAGAGAAGATCACACACTGCTTATGTTTTCTGTTTTGATTATCTACTTTGAAATATTTTGATTTGGGTTGTAATAAGGCCTTTTAAAGTTTTCGCACTTTAAATTTTAGATCGGTTTTATTTTAATTAATATCTGTTAGAAGTAAATCACAACTTTTCGAAATGTTAACTGTTTTAAAACAACACTACGTTTCCGCAACATTTTTTTTAAAATGGTTTTACGATTTAATCTTTTCGTAAATCAATTACTTTCAAAATTGGCCTCCGTAACTCAAAAAGATGTTTTGGGAATAAAACTAACGTAACTGGGATTTTACTTAAGCTTTTAAACAAGAAGGGTTTTCAATGAAAACATGGTTTTCGAAAAACACTTCAATGTGACACGTAGATTCAGGCCTAACTTCTAGGCCGGGTTTGGGGTGTTACACTATGCGTTACAATTTTTTTGGCGTCGTTGCCGGGGATTGTCAACTGTTTCCATATTCATTTCTTTCATGAAATTATTTATTTTCAATTTGATTCATTTCTAACATTTCTAACTTATTCTTTTTATTTTTTTGTGGTTTTCTTTTCAGGTGTTTATGAGCATAGATGAAATTATGGATTTACTCCCTGTAGACCCTGAAATTGAGTGAACTTTCAGACAAAGAAGACGAGAAAAAATAGCTCAAAGACAAGTCGAGATAGAGCTTGGAAATTAGAATCAAGACCAAGGTAATGAAGCCGATCATGCATGAAATCCCATCCTCATTGCCGATGATAGGGATCGATGCATCAGACAATATGCTATGCCACTTTTAAGTGAGTTAAATCTAGGAATTAGAAGGCCAGATATTGAGGGAATCCGATTTGAATTGAAACCAGTGATGTTTCAAATGCTACCAACGGTGGGCCAATTTAGTGGTATGCCCACGGAAGATCCCCATCTCCACCTTCGATTGTTTATGGAGGTGAGTGATTCATTCAAGATAGCCGGTGTGACTAAAGACGTACTGAGGTTGAAGTTGTTTCCGTACTCGTTGCGAGATTGAGCATGCGCATGGCTCAATTCGCTGCCACCAACTTCCATATCTACATGGCAAGAATTAGCAGAGAGATTTTTGGTTAAGTATTTCCCACCTAGCAAAAACGCTAAGTTGAGGAATGAGATCACAACTTTCCAACAATTGGATGACGAGTCTTTGTATGAGGCTTGGGAGTGATTCAGGGAGTTACTTCATAAATGTCCTCATCATGGGATTCCTGATTGCATCAAGTTGGAGACATTCTTTAATGGTCTCAACGTACATACAAGATTGATGGTAGATGCTTCTGCGAATGGTGCAAATTTTTCTAAGTCTTATAATGAGGCTTATGAGATCATCGAGAGGATCGCGAGTAATAACTATCAATGGCCAACAAATCGAACAGCTTCAGGAAGACGTGTAGCCGGAGCTCATAAAGTTGACGCCCTCACTTCGTTATCAGCTCAGGTATCGTCTTTTTCTTCTATGTGAAAATAGTTTACCACTAATAGTGCTAATAATTTTGCAGCTCAGCCACCAAGTCCGTTTTGAAGAAGTTTCCTGTGTGTACTGTGGGGAAGGTTATTCTTTTGAGAATTGGCCACCAAATCCCGAGTCAGTGTGCTATGTGCGGAACCAATATCAAAATAGGAGTGGATAAGGACCCCAGTTGAACTTCTACAATCATTCATGGAAGAAATCATCCTAACTTTTCTTGGAGCAACCAAGGAAATGAACCGTACAACAACTTATTGCAGCAAAGACCCAACCAATCTCAAAGGTTTAATCAACAAGATCCAAAACCACCTCAAGCTGAGGCATCAAATAGTTTGGAGAACTTGTTGAAAGCGTACATGGAAAAGAATGACGCTTTAATCCAAAGCCAAGTAGCAACACTGAAAAATTTGGAAAACCAAATGGGTCAGTTAGCTACGGAGCTACGTAATAGACCATAAGGAACCTTGCCGAGCGGTACTGAGAATCCAAGAAATTTGGGTAAAGAACATTTCAAGGTAGTGGCATTGCGAAGTGGTAAAATTCTGGAACCTCGATTGATTGATGTCGAAGATAAGCCCGTTGAGAAGAATCAACTAGCTGTTGAAATTCCTACACCAAAGGAATCAGAATCTGCAAAGTCTCACAAGGTAAACCCTGACTTACTGAATTCAGATATTTTAACATCTTCTTTGGATGCATATTTACCTACTCAGAAAAGTTGTCTGGTTCAACCAAAAGTTCCATCACCTCTATATCCGTTAAGATTGCAGCAACACAAGCAGAAACAAGAGGTACAATTCAAGAAGTTTTTGGATGTTCAGAAGCAGTTACACATCAATATTCCGTTGGTAGAGGCTTTAAAACAAATGCTGAATTATGTGAAGCTTATGATGGATATACTGTTCAAGAAGAAATGACTAAGTGAGTATGAGACTGTTGCCTGGACAAAGGAGTGCAGTGCGTTCCTGCCGAACAAACTGCCATCGAAATTGAAAGACCCAGGATGCTTTACTATATCCTGTAACATTGGTGAATCTTACTGTGGTAAAGCTTTGTGTGACTTAGGAGCGAGTATCAACTTGATGCCTAAGTCTATTTTCAAGATGTCAGGGATAGGTGTAGTAAGACCTACAACTGTGACGCTTCAGCTAGCGAATCAATCTTTAGCATATCCCGAAGGAAAAATCAAGGATATTTTGATAAGAGTCGATAAATTTATTTTTCCTGCTGATTTTATTGTCTTAGATTTTGAACCAGACAAGGAAGTGCCAATCATCCTTGGGAGACTTTTATTATCCACGGGAAGAATATTAATTGATGTGCAGAAAGGTGAGCTCAATGCAAGTTCAAGATGATTAGGTAACCTTTAACATTTTTAAAGCGATGAAATTTCCCGATCCACCAGAAGAGTGTTCAGTTATGGAAGAGATAGAAACCTTGGTTTCTATGGAAAGCAATTTTGAAGAAGATTCATTGGAGAAAGCCTTAGATCTTGACCCTTTAGAGGATGAAGAAGGTGGAGAAAACATGGCTTTGATGGAAGCCAATCCGAGAAATTTTATTCAATCCACACGGTTTGAATAGTTGGAGTTGGAAGTTAGAGAATTTGTGCAACCCAAGTTGTCAATTGAAGAATCACCTAAACTCGAACTAAAGGTATTTCCTTCCTATTTGAAATACGTTTATTTAGATGACTGTTCTACTTTGCTTGTGATTATTTCAGTGGAATTGACGAAAGATCAAGAGGAGCAACTAATTGCTGTTCTAAAGAAAATTAAGAAGGCAATTGGTTGGACCATAGCTAATATTCAAGGTATAAGCCCTTCTTTTTGCATGCATAAAATCATTTTAGAAGAAGGTGAAAGAGCTCGAATTGATGGGCAAAGGAGGCTCAATCCTATTATGAAATAAGTTGTAAGAAAGGAGGTGATCAAATGGTTAGATGCAGGAATCATTTATCCTATTTCAGATAGTTCGTGGGTAAGTCCGGTGCAGTGTGTGCCAAAGAAAGGTGGAATCATGATTATTGAAAATGAGCGTAACGAGTGAATTCCAACAAGAACTGTTACTGGTTGGAGAATCTGTATTGATTACAGAAAGTTGAACAAAGCCACTGGGAAGGACCATTTTCCGTTGCCTTTTATGGATCAGATGTTAAAATGACTGGTAGGTAATGAATTCTATTGTTTTTTAGATGGCTATTCGGGATATAACCAAATAGTTGTAGCCCTAGAAGACCAACATAAAACAACCTTTACTTGTCAATATGGTACCTTTTCTCTTAGGGGAATGCCTTTTGGTTTATGCAATACACCTACAACTTTTCAACAATGCATGATGGCAATATTTACTGATATGGTTGAAAATTTTGTTGAGGTTTTCATGGATGATTTTTCTGTTTTTGGTAACACTTGTGATATTTGTTTGAGTAATTTGGCTAAGGTACTAAAGAGATGCAAAGAGACAAATCTTGTCCTTAATTAGGAAAAATGCCATTTTATGGTCAAGGAAGGGATTATCTTAGGTCATAAGATCTCAAAGAAAGGAATTGAAGTCGATAAGGCAAAGGTGGACGTAATTGAAAGATTATTGGCCCCAATGAATGTGAAAGGAGTCAGAAGTTTCTTAGGCCGGCCAGTTTTTACCGAAGGTTTATCAAAGATTTCTCGAAAATTTCTAAACTGTTGTGTTTGTTGTTAGAGAAAGATACTGTAACACCCTAAATTTGGGACTAGAAGAATTGGGCCTATTGGGCCTTGGGCTTGAGAGTGTTTAAAATTTTTTAGAACAAGAGAACGACACTAATGCAAGTTGGACCTATTAGGTGAGTGGTTTTGGAAGGTTAGGGGGCTTCTATGAAGTCCCGGGTTTAACTAGGGCTTTAGGAAAATTTTGGTTTTAGGTGAATAAAACCCTGGGAGTAAGTAAGTAGGCTTTAAGAATAAAATATGGAGAAAAATGACACAAAAGGAGTTGTGGTCTAGTGGCAAATGGCGCCACATGGGAGACAAGGAAGTGACGCCATAGAGGAAGCAAGGGGTCCAAGGTTCAAGTCTTGGCGCTAGTAATTCATTTTGATTTTCTTTTTAAATGAACTTAGACTTTGGCCCATAGACTTATATTTAGTTGTGCATGTTTTAAGTGACAATAGGAGCTTGTGTTGTGGTGGCATGTAGCGTTTGGAGCATGAGAGAGGGCAAGGGTTTGAATCCCATTGCAAGCAAAAAAGAGATATTTATTTTGCTAAGTTGAGACGACAGGTGGTTGTGATGGAATTAAACTCAGCTGAAGGAGGGATCCTACATCGGGAAGCTAGCATGAGAGTAGGCGAGAAGATGGCTTTAAATAGAGTGATCTATGAGGAGAGTAAGCATACCTTGGTTGGCGTTTGGGCATAGGAGTGTCCAGAGCGTGGATTAACTCTAGATTCCTATCAGGTGTGTATTTCGCACTACTCTAGTTGTAGAGCGGTAAATGCCGAAATACTGGTCACACGGCAATTGTAGCCATACGAGCGTGCGAGCGCACGTGTGAGAGCTTCGATGCGATAGTTGAGGCCATCATAAGTGTTCTTGTGGGTTTAGGCTGTTTGGGCCACGATGGGCCGAAATGGGCCATGTAGGGCCAATGGGCCCGTGGGCCCAATCGGATAAGTTGTATGATTGTGTAGTAAATATTAGACTGGACTATGTGAATCTCATATCTGTGGCTAGATTTGGGCTAAATGGGCCATACGAGCGTGTGGGCCCACTTGGGCCAAGAATGGGCCTTAGGCCCGATCGCATCATTATCTCTGTTTAGAATACTTAAGTCGCTCGAGGAGACTGTAGACCTTCTGAGGGGTTGACAAAATTACTGAAATATCCCAGTTTGCAAAATTACCGAAATACCATTGGCTGACAAAATTACTAAAATTCCCCAGTTTACAAAATCACTGAAATATCGTTGGTTGACAAAATTACTGAAATACCCCTAATTTGTGGAATTACTAAAACACCCCCGGTTTGTAAAATTACCGAAATACTCCAGTTTGTGAAATTACCGAAATACCCCGAATTGTAAAATTACTGACATACCCTTGATTTGTAAAATTACCGAAATACCCTCGATTTGTAAAATCACCAAAATACCCCTGTAGGGTAGAATTATCGAAATACCCCTGAAGGGTAGGATTACCGAAATACCCTTATAGGGTAAAATGACTATTTTGCTCCTGAGGGTAAATGACTGATTTTGTGCCATGACTTGACTGTGGTCGTGTGACTGATATGCTTGTAATATATGTTAAATGACTGTTACTGAGTATGGTCATTCTGCATACACCTGTGATGATTGAGCATGACATACACGACATATTGCACGGGGTTGGGACAAAGTTACGGAGGAAGTGTATGGCCCATTGCCGTTTTGTACAAGGCTTTCAGCCTTTCTGCGAAATTTATGGCTTTTAACCATTCTGTTAATCGGCAACAATGCTGCGATATTTATGGCTTTTAGTCGTTCTGTTAACCGGCAGCGATGTTGCGATATTTATGGCTTTTAGCCGTTCTGTCCACGGCACCGAGCCGTTCTGTTGACTTAGTGCCGCAACTGGGGCTAAGCTTGGTATGTTGGCTGGGTGGGTCAATTTTATCCCCACAGGATGTGTTGGTTGGTACGGGTGGTGTGTTGGCTGGATTGGGGTGGGATGCATCCTCATACTGTTGCATATCTGTTTATGAGATCTGTCACTGTACCGGGCTTAGGCCACTTGTTCTGCTATTGGTTTGGGCTAGGCTCAATTGATTCTATTCTGGGCTGTGACCCAAATAATATTGTAGTGGGCTTTGACCCACGTATGCTCTGAACTGGACTGTACTGTTACTGTTAAATGGCTTTGGCCCAGACTGTTTCGGGTTCTGTTTCCTTATACTAACTGTTTGTAACATCCTTAAATTGGGGCCTTTGTATTTTTATACGTGTGCATGTGTATGGTATGAATGTGATGCTAGCTTAGGCTAATTTAGGGTCTAGGCGTGAGCCAGGGATAGGCTAGAGTTTCTTGAAATTTGCGTTTTAGGCTTCTAAAAGGGGGGGGGAGCTGTTGAGTTAGGTGTTAAGGGGAGTTGATGGTAAGTTTTGGTACAAGAAGTGCCTTGGAAAAGTGGTAAGGAGGCACCACTTAAGGCCCAAGGAGGTGACGCCTCAGGGAGCTGGAAGGGACTTGGTTCGAGCTGCGGGAATCTCCTTTTGTGCATTCTTTTTAACGCCAGGACAAGGGAGAGTTGCACTCAATTGGGATTCTGGTGGATGAGTGTTGAAGTGGTCAACGGATTTGAATGTGTGGAGGGGAGAAATTTTAGGTGTTGGAATCATTCAAATTTGTTTGAATAAGTGGAAGAGAGAAATTCAAGGAGAGAAGGAGGGGACGACATAGTGTTTGAAGGGAGTTGAGGTGTGGAGCCGAAAATATGAGGTGTGGGTTCGGTTTAGAGAGGTTAAGGGGTTGGCCGAATGTTAATTAGCCTTAAGGGGGAGTGTTGGGCATTTTCGGCTAGCTAGATAGGACCAAGAGTCTCTTTTGTTCCTCTTTTGTTAAGAACCGAAACATTCTCATCCCGTTGGGGTGCTTCCTCTTTTGTTTCTCTCATCTTACCAAGCTAAAACATCTTCTAATTCCTCTCTTTCCTTCTTCATTCTTTTTGGCCGAAACTTACCTAGTTTTTTACTCCTCACTTGTGTCATTCTTTTGCCATTGTCTTCTAAGCCGAAATCCTCTGAAGCCATACCTTGCCGAAACAGCAACTTCTTATTCTTCTTTTTCTTGTTGGTTGAAACAAAAGCCGAAACCACATTTCCATTCTTTCTCTCCATCTTTTCGTTGCTTGGTTGCCGAAACCTCTGCTACTCTTCTCTTTTCTCCTCCAACACATTGGCCGAATATCAACTGTTAGGGGTCACTTTCTTTTCAACTCTTCTTTGCTTAGTGGAACAACTTCGGCATTTGGGGGTAAGTTCTTGGCACTTTGGCCGAATCTCTCTTATCTCTTTTCCCTTCCCTCTATCGTTTCCTATTGAAACAAAAGCCAGAGCTTGGCATCTGTTTTGTATAGTTCTTATTCATCTATAGGCCGAATTCTTTTGTCACTCATAAGTGTTCTTTCGGGTTTTGTGACAGCAAATCGTCGTTGGCTATTCTCCATCACTCGCAATCGGTTTGCTAGGACTGTAGTAAGCATCCCTGTTGTCCAATCATCTCTTGTTGCGTTAAGTGCCGAAAGGCAGATATCCTATGCTATTTGATGTTTGGCCGATTGTAGGAGGGGGTGTTGCCGCATTCTTTTGATCTTCGAGATTCGATTGGCTTGTGGATCAAGCCTAGAAGCTTCGAGAGTTGTCGATCTAGGTAAGGGCCTTTGTCTAAATCATTAATCTCTTTTGATTCGTCTTCTTTGCTTTAATATGAGTTAGTGACTAAGGTGTGTTCATGGACTCGAAGGCTAGTCAAGTGGTAAGAGGGGTTGGATCGGTAAACCCAACCCCTAAGTTCAAGAAGAGGGCTGTATCTGCAGTTCGCGATTGGCCACCTGGGTGTGGACCAGCGTCTGAACAGGAAAATAGACAGATAGCGGTAGTGTCAGTTAACGACAATGTCGACCTAGAAAGCGTAGTCTTGCGAGTAATCAGGTGTGTAATTCTTACACACTTCATATGTTAATATGTTAATGTTTTGTATGTTGTCAAAAGCTGGAATAACTGTATGGAACGATAAGTTACCCTTGTGGGTAAAAGCGAGGACTCCGGGTAAGTCCATTTTGATGGCTAATGTTAATTGTCTCTGTTAAATCTGTATATGCCATGTTACATTATTTTTTTGAATGATAAGTATATTAATATTGCATTGAGAAATATGATCATAAGATGGGTATGATGAGAGGAGGGGGAAGGCATGATAATCAGACTGTCACTAGTGGTTTGGTACCACACAGTGGGTTGGCCCCACTTCTCATTATTTTGTGACTAAGTCTCAGTGGTTTGGCACCACCAGTGGTTTGGTACCACATAAGTTATCTTTGTGACTCGTTCCAGTGGTTAGGTACCACAGTGGGTTGGCCCCACATATTATTATTAAAAGGGATTATCACCAGTGGTTTGGTACCACAAGTGGGTTGGCCCCACATGTGATTATTTGTGACTTCGGTCACCAGTGGTTTGGTACCACATATATTTATTTGTGACTTCGGTCACCAGTGGTTTGGCACCACCAGTGGTTTGGTACCATACGGGGTAGATTTGGGAGTTTCTGATGGATAGGTTGGATGGGTTGCATGCCATGCATATTTGCATATGAATCTATGTATGAGCTTAACATCTTTTGGGTGGGGATTTTCACACTGAGTCTCGGTGACTCACCCCTTCCTTTACATTTTGCAGATAATTCCTAGACCGCAGATGTGGAGCCAGGATGGACGAGGTGGCCATGCAAAAGATTTTGGTTTTAATTTTATTATTTACTTTAAACTGAATTTTGCTTTAAGTTGGGTTCTCAGTTGTAATAAGGCCACTTGGATTTAATTTTTGGGTTGATCGTTTGGATTGAGTTTCTTTTGGAAAATATTTTATTTAGACATTAAAAGCATGCTTAGAGTTCTATAAAATGAATGTTTTCCAAAACTTAACCGAATTTCCGGGATTTTACAGAAATATTACCATCGGGTGACTTAAAGCACTAAGATGACAACAAGACAACATCATTTTTCCAAACTAAGGCCATAATGTTTTTAAACAATCTCCTCCTCACAAACTCGTTTTCTAAAAATTTTTAATAACTCATTCAAGATTGCAACGACAAACTAGTTTTCAAAATGTTTCCTTTCCTGTGACATGCCAGATTCGGTCGCAGCGTTTTGACCGGGTTTGGGGTTTTACAATTGTGGTATCAGAGCCTGATTTAAAAGCTCGGTTGTAGGTATAAGGTCCAAAATGTTTTCAATTTAGGGTTTTCAAAATGGTTTTAATGGAAAATACATATATCAGGAAAAGCATGGCACTTGAGTCTCCGGCACCGATCCGCAATGGTAAGTCCCCTAACTGTTGATTGCATGGTTTAAATAATTGTGATATGGATGCTAGTAGCAGGAATTCACTTTAGAGACTGAAGCCCATAGGATTGTGTGAACTTTCGAGAACAACTACTACAATAAATTGTTCATAAGACTGTGCTGTAATAAACAGTGGAAGAAGCTAACTCATAAAATTCTTTAATCTGATTAATTCGTGAACGCTAGTCATGAGCACTCGAGGACGTGGTCGTAATACGCGTGGACATGGTAAGGGTAGGATGACTGTGTCCGAACCAGTAGGGTCTGGTCACGGGTCAGAGAATGAAGTGCCACCGCCAGCTGTGGGCGCTGAGTTTCAGGATTAGACGGGTGGTGATGATGCAGTGTCGCAGGCGATGCTGCGGGTTCTAGAGAGAGTTACTGGTGCAGTGGGGGTATAGGGGCTCGGAAATCTGTGTCTGAACGACTCCGAGCCAATGGAGCAGAAGTATTCAGGGGTGTTTCCGGTGTGGCTCCTAGCACAGCGGAGTACTGGCTAGAGGCAACCGAGCGCATTATGGATGATGTAGATTTTTTGGCTGAGGAGAAGTTGAAAGGGATAGTGTCTCTTCTGCGGGATAAGTCCTATTAGTGGTGGCTCACGGTTAGGGATGGTGAAGTAGCCGATGATGTCACTTGGGATTTCTTTAAGGCTGCTTATCAGAGGAAGTATGTCGGGTCCAGTTACATAGATGCGCAGCGTAAGGCGTTCTTGAATCTGGTTCAGAGGAGTAAGTCAGTATCTGAGTATGAGGCAGAATTCTTACGGTTGAGCCGCGATGCTCGGGGTATCGTAGCTACGGAGCATGAGCGCTGTGTTAGATTTGAGGACTGGATGAGAGATGAGCTGAGGTTGTTGATCGCTCCACAGCGAGAGAGGGAGTTTGCCATTCTCGTGGAAAAGGCTAAGATAGCCGAGGGGGTGAAAGAGTCCACGAAGCAGAACCTGGATAGAAATAGGGTCAAGAGGAGTTTTTGGCCATCAGGGTCTGCTGAAAATTCTCAGAAGAGGGCTAGATTTGGCGGACCGAGTCAAGCTGCACGGTCTTCTGCTACTGCTCAGTGGCCACAACGGTGTGCTCGATGTGGGAAGTCTCATTGGGGGAGTGTTGGATAGGTGGCAGAGGGTGTTTCAAGTGTGGGTCGATGGATCATTGAGTAAGGGATTGTCCGCGGAAGCTAGCTAGGATGCAGTCTGAGGGTAAGGGGCGTGCTCAGTTCAGAAACGGTGGACAGCAATCACAGAGGGGTCGTGGTCCGGTCAGGGGAGTTAATGGTTCCGGTCGAGGCCGCGGAGCACCGGGCAGAGGTGCTGGGAATACAGATGCAAGACATCCTGGGTTGGTCTATGCTGTGAGGTGGCGAGAGGAAGGCGACGCACCGGACGTCATAACCGGTACGTTCTTAATTTTTGGGTTGCCTTATACTACTTTGATTGATGTGGGTTCGACGCACTTGTATGTTGCTAGGAGTGTAGTGGGAACTTTGAATCTAGCCTATGAGATTTCTTCTAGAGAGATGACTGTAGTTAGCCCTCTAGGTCACTCTGTGATAGTGAACAAATTGTATAGGGATGTACCCCTAGAACTCCAAGGGGTAGTGTTTCTGGCTGATCTGGTGGAACTGCCATTCAGGGAGTTCGATTTGATCTTAGGGATGGACTGGCTATTGAAGTATCAAGCAAGTTTGAACTGTGCAGCTAAGCGTGTGGTGTTGAGTTCTGTCGCGGGTGAAGAGGTGGTGATGATAGGTGATAGAAGAAATTACCTATCCAATGTAGTATCCGCTTTGTAGGCCGAGAAAATGGTGAAGAAGGGGTGTGAGGTATTTATGGTTCATGTTTGGGCATTGGAGGCCAAGGAGTCAACTGTGGGGGATGTCTGAATGGTGAGGGAATTTATCGATGTGTTTCCAGAAGAGCTTCTGGGTTTGCCTCCAGATCGCGAGGCTGAGTTTGGTGTAGACCTATTACCGGGAACCGCGCCAGTGTCTATTGCCCCATATAGAATGGCGCCGAAGGAGTTAGTGGAGCTGAAAGCGCAGATTCAGGAGTTCCTGGATCGGGGTTTTATCCGGCCGAGTGTATCAACTTGGGGAGCGCCTGTGCTTTTTGTTAGGAAGAAAGACGGAACAATGCTGATGTGTATAGATTACCGTCTGCTGAATAAGTTGATGATTAAGAACAAGTATCCATTGTCGAGGATAGACCACCTGTTCGATCAACTTTAGGGAGCATCAGTTTTCTCTAAGATTGATTTGAGGTCGGGGTATCACCAGCTTAAGGTAAAGGAGGCCGATATCCATAAGACGGCGTTTCGCACTTGTTATGGTCACTACGAGTTTTTGGTAATACCGTTTGGATTGACCAACGCGCCAGCAGCGTTCATGGATATGATGAATTGGTTTTTCAGCCATATTTGGATCGATTCGTCGTAGTATTTATAGATGATATTCTTGTGTACTCGAAGTCTGAGGAGGAGCACATGCACATCTTCACGTGGTTTTGCAAATTCTAAGAGAGAAATAGTTATTCGCCAAGTTCAGTAAGTGCGAGTTCTGGTTAAGGGAAGTAACCTTCTTGGGTCATATGGTGTCAGCGGAGGGGATTAGGCTCGGAAGATTGATGCGGTATTGAACTGGAAACCACCTAAGTATGTGGCAGAGATTCGAAGTTTTCTGGGTTTAGCCGGGTACTACAGAAGGTTCGTGGAAGGGTTTTCTTTGATTGCAATGCCGTTAACCAAGTTGCTAAGGAAAAGGGGCTCAGTTTGTGTGGTCGGACAAGCAACAAGAGAGTTTTGAGAAGTTAAGGAAGATTTTGACAGAAGCTCCGGTTTTAATTCAGCCTGAAGCAGGGAAAGAGTTTACGGTTTATTGTGATGCATCGCATACCGGGTTAGGATGTGTGCTGATGCAAGAGGGGAAGGTGGTGGCGTATGCTTCTCGTCAACTGAGACCTCACGAGGTAAATTATCTAACGCATGACTTGGAATTGGCTGCAGTAGTTTTCGCCTTGAAGATTTGGAGACATTACTTGTATGGGGAGAAGTCTATAGTCTACACAGATCACAAGAGTTTGAAATAGCTTCCTACTCAGAAGGAGTTGAATTTGAGGCAGCGAAGGTGGATTGAGTTGTTAAAGGACTACGACTGCTCGATTGAGTACCATCCGAGGAAGGCCAACGTGGTGGCAGACGCGTTGAGCCATAAGGTGGTGGCAGACTTGAGAGCGATGTTTGCTCACCTTAGTCTGTATGATGACGGAAGTTTGCTAGCGGAACTGCGAGTGAAGCCGACATGGGTTAATCAGGTTAAGGAAAAGAAGTTGGTCGATGAAGTCTTAAGTGCTCGATGTTTGGAAGTGCAGAATGGTGGATTAGAGGGGTATAGTTTGAACAGTGAGGGTGTGCTGTGTTTCCAAGAGAAGGTTTGCATGCCAAAAGACGTGGAGTTGAGGCAAAAGATTCTTCAGGAGGCACATAGCAGTCCGTACGCTATGCATCCTGGAGGTAGTAAGATGTACTGAGATTTGCGAGAGCAGTTTTGATGGCCGGGTTTGAAGCGGGAAGCAACGGAATTCGTGAGTAAGTGTCTGACGTGTCAGCAAGTCAAAGCCGAACATCAGTTACCTTCAGGTTTGTTGCAACCAGTAAAGATTCCGCAGTGGAAGTGGGAAAGGATTATGATGGATTTCATCAGTGGGCTACCCCTCACATCTACTAAGAAGGATTCGGTTTGGGTGATCGTGGACCGTTTGACAAAATCGGCTCATTTTATACCGGTTTGGGTCGATTACTCACTTCAAAGGTTGGCTAAGTTATATGTGGCGAAAATCATGAGACTTCAAGGAGTGCCAGTGTCGATTATCTCAGATAGAGACCCCAGGTTCACGTGAAGGTTTTGGAAAGCGTTGCATCAGGCATTGGGTACAAGACTGGATTTCAGTACGCGTTTCATCCGCAGTCAGATGGGCAGTCAGAGAGGGTAATTCAGATTTTAGAAGATATGTTGAGGGGTTGTGTTTTCGATTTCAGAGGTAGTTGGGAGGAATTTCTACCGTTGGCGGAGTTTGCATACAACAATAGTTACCAGGCAAGTATTCAGATGGCACCGTATGAAGTGCTATAGGGGCGAAAGTGTCGAACCCCTGCGTGTTGGGCAGAGTTGGGTGAGCGTCAGCTGTTGGGTCCAGAGTTGGTTGCGGAAACCGAAGACAAGGTTAAGCTGATTCGAACTCGTTTGAAGAAAGCTTCGGACAGGCAGAATTCTTATGCCAACCTTAAGCGAAAGGATATAGAGTTTGGGGTGGGTGACAAGGTTTTCCTGAAGGTGTTACCGTAGAAGAAAGTGCTGAGATTTGGTCGGAAGGGCAAGCTGAGCCCGAGGTTTATCGGGCCTTACAAGGTGTTGAAACGTGTGGGACTAGTAGCTTATCAGCTCGAGTTACCATCAGAATTGAGTCAGATCCATGACGTGTTTCATGTTTCCATGCTTAGACGCTATCGTTCAGATCCGTCCCATGTTGTGCCTGTGGAAGAGATTGAGGTGAGCCCGGATTTGTCTTTTGAGGAGGAACCAGTGCAGATTTTGGATCGGGACGTCAAGGTCTTGTGTAGGAAATCAGTTCCTTTGGTGAAGGTGTTATGGAGGAATCATGGAGCAGAAGAGGCCACGTGGGAGCCAGAGGATGTGGTGTGGCAGCAATACCCTCAACTCTTTTGACCAGGTAATTTCGAGGCCGAAATTATTTTTAAGGGGGGTAGAACTGTAACATCCTTAAATCGGGGCCTTTGCATTTTTATACGTGTGCATGTGTATGGTATGAATGTGATGCTAGTTTAGGCTAATTTAGGGTCTAGGCATGAGCCAGGGATAGGCCAGATTGTCTTGAAATTTGCGTTTTAGGCTTCTAAAAGGGGGAAGCTGTTGAGTTAGGTGTTAAGGGGAGTTGATGGTAAGTTTTGGCACAAGAAGTGCCTTGGAAAAGTGGTAAGGAGGCGCCACTTAAGGCCCAAGGAGGTGACGCCTCAGGGAGCTGGAAGGGACTTGGTTCGAGCTACGGGAATCTCCTTTTGTGCATTCTTTTTAATGCGAGGACAAGGGATAGTTGCACTCAATTGGGACTCTGGTGGATGAGTGTTGAAGGGGTCAACAGATTTGAATGTGTGGAGGGGAGAAATTTTAGGTGTTAGAATCATTCAAATTTGTTTGAATGAGTGGAAGAGAGAAATTCAAGGAGAGAAGGAGGGGATGGCATAGTGTTTAAAGGGAGTTGGGGTGTGTAGCCGAAAATATGAGGTGTGGGTTCGGTTTAGAGAGGTTAAGGGGTTGGTCGAATGTTAATTAATTTTAGGGGGGAGTGTTGGGCATTTTCGGCTAGCTAGATAGGACCAAGAGTCTCTTTTGTTCCTCATTTGTTAAGAACCGAAACGTTCTCATATCGTTGGGGTGCTTCCTCTTTTGTTTCTCTCATCTTACCAAGCTAAAACATCTTCTAATTCCTCTCTTTCCTTCTTCATTCTTTTTGGCCGAAACTTACCTAGTTTTTCACTCCTCACTTGTGACATTCTTTTGCCATTGTCTTCTAAGCCAAAATCCTCTGAAGCCATAACTTGCCGAAACTGCAACTTCTTCTTCTTCTTTTTGTTGTTGGTTGAAACAAAAGCCGAAACCACATTTTCATTCTTTCTCTCCATCTTTTCGTTCCTTGGTTACCGAAACCTCTGCTACTATTCGCTTTTCTCCTCCAACACCTTGGCCGAATATCAACTGTTAGGGATCATTTTCTTTTCAACTTTCTTTGCTTAGTGGAACAGCTTCGGCATTTGGGGGTAAGTTCTTGGCACTTTGGCCGAATCTCTCTCATCTCTTTTCCCTTCCCTCTACCGTTTCCTATTGAAACAAAAGCCGGAGCTTGGCATCTATTTTGTATAGTTCTTATTCATCTATAGGCCGAATTCTTTTGGCACTCATAAGTGTTCTTTCGGGTTTTGTGACAGCAGATCGTTGTTGGCTACTCTCCATCACTCCCAATCGGTTTCCCAAGATTGTAGTAAGTATCCTTGTTGTCCAATCATCTCTTGTTGCGTTAAGTGCCGAAAGGTAGATATCCTATGTTATTTGATGTTTGGCCGATTGTAGGAGGGGTGTTGCCACATTCTTTTGATCTTCGGGATTCAATTGGCTTGTGGATTAAGCCTAGAAGCTTCTAGTGTTGTCGATCTAGGTAAGGGCCTTAGCCTAAATCATTAATCTCTTTTAATTCGTCTTCTCTACTTTAATATGAGTTAGTGACTAAGGTGTGTTCATGGACTCGAAGGCTAGTCAAGCGGTAGGAGGGGTTGGATCGGTAAACCCAGCCCCTAAGTTCAAGAAGAGGGCTGTATCTGCGGTTTGTGATTGGCCACCTAGGTGTGGACCAGCGTCTGAACGGGAAAGTAGACAGATAGCGGTAGTGTCAGTTAACGACAGTGTCGACGTAGAAAGCATAGTCTTGCAAGTAATCAGGTGTGTAACTCTTACACACTTCATATGTTAATATGTTAATGTTTTGTATGTTGTCAAAAGCGGGAATAAGTGTATAGAATGATAAGTTACCCTTGTGGGTAAAAGCGAGGACTCCGGGTAAGTCCATTTTGATGGCTAATATTAATTGTCTCTGTTAAATCTGTATATGCCATGTTAAATTATTTTTTTGAATGATAAGTATATTAATATTGCATTGAGAAATATGATCATAAGATGTGTATGATGAGAGGAGGGGGAAGGCATGATAATCAGACTGTCACCAGTGGTTTGGTACCACACAGTGGGTTGGCCCCACTTCTCATTATTTTGTGACTAAGTCTCAGTGGTTTGGCACCACCAGTGGTTTGGTACCACATAAGTTATCTTTGTGACTCGTTCTAGTGGTTAGGTACCACAGTGGGTTGGCCCCACATATTATTATTAAAAGGGATTGTCACCAGTGGTTTGGTACCAAAAAGTGGGTTGGCCCCACATGTGATTATTTGTGACTTCGGTCACCAGTGGTTTGGTACCACATATATTTATTTGTGACTTCGGTCACCAGTGGTTTGGCACCACCAGTGGTTTGGTACCACACGGGGTAGATTTGGGAGTTTCGGATGGATAGGTTGGATGGGTTGCATGCCATGCATATTTGCATATGAATCTGTGTATGAGCTTAACATCTTTTGGGTGGGGATTTTCACACTGAGTCTCGGTGACTCACCCCTTTCTTTACATTTTGCAGATAATCCTAGACCGCGGATGTGGAGCCACGATGGAAGAGGTGGCCATGCAAAAGATTTTGGTTTTAATTTTATTATTTACTTTAAACTGAATTTTACTTTAAGTTGGGTTCTCAGTTGTAATAAGGCCACTTGGATTTAATTTTTGGGTTGATCGTTTGGATTGAATTTCTTTTGGAAAATATTTTATTTAGACATTAAAAGCATGCTTAGA
Organism: Gossypium australe; assembly: GCA_005393395.2. NCBI lineage: Eukaryota > Viridiplantae > Streptophyta > Magnoliopsida > Malvales > Malvaceae > Gossypium > Gossypium australe. The sequence continues at coordinate 35,237,736 of CM016616.1, read as the reverse complement.
AATCTATAAAATGAATGTTTTCCAAAACTTAACCGAATTTCCGGGATTTTACAAAAATATTGCCATCGGGTGATTTAAAGCACTAAGATGACAACAAGACAACATCATTTTTCCAAACTACGGCCTTAATGTTTTTAAACAATCTCCTCCTCATAAACTCGTTTTCTAAAAATTTTTAATAACTCATTCAAGATTGCAACGACAAACTGGTTTTCAAAACGTTTCCTTTCCTGTGACATGCCAGATTCGGTCGTAGCGTTTTGACTGGGTTTGGGGTGTTACACTGTTACTCTGGTAAAGGGATTACACACTGAGTCTTCGTAAACTCACCCTGTTTTTAACTGTGCAGGTAATCCCTAGCCTTAGACGGATCGGTGCTGCGAGGGACTGGGAGAAGGCCACATACTACTTATGGTTTCCGTTTTGAGTATTTAAATTCAAGTATTTTGATTTGGGTTGTAATAAGGCCTCTCTATTTTTAACTTATTATTTGTGATATTTATTTATGATGTTTTCTAACTGCTAAACATGGAATACAATTTCCAAAACGATAATTGTCTTCAAAATATACGTTTCCGCAACGTTTTCAAAATGCTTCTGCAACTCAGTTTTTAAACATCACCTATTCGTAAATTCTTTATTTTAAATATGCTTCCGCAACATATAAGGTTTTAAAAGTAGTTACGTTTTCAAGTGGACAACAATTGCTTAAATGTTTTTCTACAAAGAGGTTTTAACTCTCAAACAAGTTTTAACAACAAGAAATATGATTTTGAAAAATACTTCCACGTGACACACCAGATTCGGGCCTAACTTCTAGGCTGGGATTGGGGTGTTACAGATACAGTGTTTGATTTCAAGAAAGCATGTTTGGAAGATTCTGAAGATCTTTAGAAGCAGTTAATCTCAGCCGCAATAATCGTTACACCTGATTGGAACTCACCTTTTGAGTTGATGTACGATGCAAGTAAGTATGCCATTGGAGCTGTGATGGGTCAAAGAAGAAATAAAGTGTTTCACCCTATTTACTATGCAAGTAGAACTTTGACAGGTGCCCAACGCAATTATACAGTAACCGAAAAGGAACTCTTCCTATAATTTTTACTTTTGACAAATACCGCTCATATCTTATAGGTACCAAAGTTACAGTATTTACTGACCATGCGGCCATGAAATACTTGCTCAGGAAGAAAGATGCAAAACTGAGGCTAATTCGTTGGATACTTTTACTCCAAGAATTTGACCTTGAGATCCAAGACAGAAAATGTGTCAAAAATCAAATAGCTGATCATCTATCGAGGTTGAAGCAAGATGAGGTAACTCGATCATGTGTGCCTATCAACGAGAATTTCCTAGACGAACACTTATTTGAGGTAAATCGAATTCATGAAATACCTTGGTTTGCTGATTTTGCCAATTATCTTGCATGTGGAATAATTCCTAGAGAAATGACATACGAACAATGGAAAAAATTCCTTTTTGATAGTCGGTATTATCTTTAGGTGGATCTGTTTTTGTTTAAACAATGTGCAGATAATATAATTCAAAAGTGTGTAGCTAAAAGCGAGATTGCTGAGATCTTGTATCATTGCCATTCATCTCTAAGTGGGGAACACTTTGGTGGTTCACGTACTACAGTAAAGATTTTGCAAGCAGGTTTCTTTTGGCGTACACTATTTAAAGATGCTTATGCTTAAGTGAAGAATTGTGATAAATGCAAAAGGACTGGAAATATATCAATGAGGAATGAGATGCCCTTGACAAACATTTTGGAGATTGAATTGTTCAACGTATGGGGCATTGACTTCTTAGGCCCATTTTCTTCTTCGTATGGGAAGAAATACATCTTAGTTGCTGTGGACTATGTATCCAAGTGGTTTGAAGCTGAAGCATACCCTACAAATGATGTTAAGGTAGTCATGCAATTCCTACATAAGCATGTGTTTACACGATTTGGGACACCAAGAGCTATTATTAGTGATGAAGGTTCTCACTTTGTGAATAAATGGCTTAAGTGGTTGCTTGAAAAATATGATGTGAAGCACAAGATTAACACTGCCTATCACCCCTAGTCTAATGGGCAAGTTGAAAGAGTGAATCGCGAAAGCAAAGGTATCCTTGAAAAGGTAGTATGCCCTAGCAGAAAAGATTGGTCTCGAAGGCTAGATGATGCATTATGGGCCTATCGAACAACATTTAAGACACCGTTAGGAATGGCTCCTTATCGGTTAGTGTTTGGAAAGGCATGTCATTTGCCATTAGAGTTGGAGAATAAAGCTCACTGGGCTTTGAAGCAGTTGAACTTTGATCTTAAGCAAGCCTATAACACCCCAAACCCGGCCTAAATGTTACGATCGAATCTTGCGTGTCACATCGAAGTGTTTTTCAAAATCAAGGTTGATGGGAGAAATCATTTGAGTAAAAATCCATTTAGTTGTTATTCCTTGGGAAACAAATGGGTAAGTTATAAAAACCAACCCTTAGTAAAACGATTACCATGTTTGTTACTATTTGAATGAGGGTGACCTTAATCCCTCAACGCTCTCTGTTCAGAAACGATCACACACCTTCGCTGCTTTCCTAAAGTATAGTCAAGACCCGATTAGAAAGTGGTAGGGCATATTCGGCCATCCCCAAAAAATGAGGTAACCTTATTACCTTACCGGACGTTTGAGAACGAAAGTGTGACTCCAAACCGTTCACACTTCCCCACTCCTTGAGGAAGACCTTAGAATCGTAATGAGTGTAGTACGTGAAGAATGAAATAACAATCGGTTAATGGGGTTATTCAGTTTTGGAAAAGAAAAGAACACAGGTGCATTCGGTTTTAAAAGAAAAGCAGAGAATAGCCTTTGATCACTTACTGATAGTCAGAACTTTTGCAGTAGATTGACGCAGAGAAGGATTATCAACAGTGATATTCGGCCAGCCCAGAATAGAAGATGAACAGAAGTTAAAAGAAGAGAAGGGAAGGTTCGGCTATGAGAGAAAGAAAATATTAAAGATGAGGAGAAAGAATGACATGAATGGTCAGAGGGGAAATGACACGAGTGGTCAGTTTCGCAGTAGAGATAAGACTTGAGAGAACCCAAAATGTAAAAAGTGAAAAAACCCTAAAGTCTCAGCAAAGAAATTCGACACTCTCCTATCAACACTCACAAGAACCGAACAAGGGAATCCTAGTGCCGAAAATGCTCCCTCTTTTCCCCTAGACAAATTTTACTAAGACCTTAGAGTCCCACGCGGCCACAACTCTCCTCACACTTCAAATTCCTTGAAAATCTCCACAAATCACTCCCCTTATCCCTCCTTGATATCCTCCATAACTACTTCAAGACCAATTCAAACTCCTATCATCCATCAGACTTCCATTGCAACACAAACTCTAGCCGTCCCAGCTGCAAAATAAATGCCCCCTACGCTGCGCCAACACTCGAACCTCAGACCCCCTTGCCACACTTGTAACGCCACTACCACTTCACCAATAGGCTTTTTGCGACTTAAGGTAAGTACAATAATTAATAAGACTTAGGTGCTAGCGTCTAGATCCTTTTAAGAGCAAAATTTAAAAATTCTGCAAAAGCCAAGACTTGAACCCAAGCTTCTCAAACACTCCCATTCACACCCAAATCACTTAGCCATTAAAGAAAACAAGCAATTTGTGTTTAAACATGAAAAATTAAAGTCCCTAAATTTTTGGGGAGTTACAAAGCCAATGAGAGAAGGATGTTACAACTTGATGAGTTGGAAGAGTTGAGGTTGTTTTCCTATGAGAATGCTAAAATGTGTAAAGAAAGATCAAAGAGATGGCTTGATAGTCATATACAACCTCGCGAGTTTAAAGAAGGTTAGAAGGTTTTGTTGTTTAATTCAAGGTTGAAGTTATTTCCTGGGAAGCTTAAATCCCGATGGAAAGGACCTTATACTATCTATCGAGTTTATCCTTATAAAGCTAATGAATTATACAACAATTATGGAGGTACATTTAAAGTTAATGGTCAACGTCTCAAACACTACTGAGATGGTGAAGTTGAGCGAGTTGAATCCTCATTCAAATTAACAGACCCTTAATTTTTCATGAGCCCATTCTGTAAATAAATAAATAATTAGAACTTATTTTCTTAACTTATTACATTTAATTAATTCTGTCTAAGGAGATTGGAACGTAAGCGGGATCGTTGTGACCCCTCCAACCTTTCCCGGGAATTAATTTAATGTAATTTGTTAAGAAGAAATTTTCTAATTAAGATTTAAAATTTTTAAGTTTCATTTGTTCTGTTTAAATTTTAAATTTTTATGTTAGTAAAGGGGGTCAAATTTGGCCCAAGTACTAATAAGCTTTTTTTAGTAAGATACAGTCTGAGTTTGAGGCCCAGGACAACAAAAAGGAGGGAAAAATCCATGCCTTGTCGTCACACCCATTTTCTAAATTTTTGCTACATGTTGCCCTAATTTTTCCCTATATAAACCCCTTTCTGTTATATTAATTTTCATATCCCTCAAAGCAATTTGCTTACACTCTAAAAATCCCTAAATCTCCCTTTTGTGTCGTCAACCTTAAATTCCGAAAGAAACCCTAGTTCTCTTCCTTTTTTGCATAAATTCCCTATTTCTGCCATAAAATGATTGCCGAAACACCGCTGTTGCTGTCGCACACCGTTGTTGCCGCTGCACCATCCTTGCCGTCGCAATATTTTTACCGTAAAAAGTTCTACCCACTTTGCTGATTTCTCTTTTCTCTCTTGTGCAGAAACTTTGCCGAATTTTTGGGAAAAGATAGCATGTCTCGCAAAAGAACTAGATCTTCAAAGACTACCTCTGAAAACTCAATTTTGATCGATAACGAAGTGAAAGAGAGATTTGATTCAATCTTCAAGCATCAACCTATGATGCCGGAGAAAGGTTTTGACTTGAAGAGTAATGATTGGATGGTTGTTCCTATACTGATTAGAAAGAAAATCAATGCTCTCAAGTGGGAAAGATTTTGTGATGCTTGTTCACTTCGCGATGATGAACTAGTTCGAGAATTCTATGTTAGTTTGACACGCAAGATGCTACTGAAGTCATCGTTCGAAAGAAAAAGGTACCTCTTACTTCTAAGTCCATCAATGACTTGTATAATTTACCTGATGTTGAAGAAGATGAGTACTAACCAATGATGAACAATGTCAATTGAGATTTTCTTCAATAAGTGCTTGATGTTGTGACAAATTCGAGATCCCAATGGATTATAAGAAAGTATGGAAGCCATTCTTGTCGAAGAGAATACTTAAAACCAGTAGCAAAGGTATGGTTTTATATCGTTCGCTACAGTGTTATGCCTATCTCACATAGTTCCACCATCTTGATGGAACAGATGCTTTTGTTATATGCAATTTTGACAGAAAAGTCCATTAATGTTGGGAAAATTATCCTCAAGGAGATTCACGATTGTGCTAAAAAGAAGGCAAGAAGTGTAACACCCATAACCCGTATCCGTCGCCGAACTAGGGTTAAGAGGCATTACCGAACATATCGGAACACTTTAAACTCATTTCTCAATATCAATCATACAACATCATTACATAATAATTCATATTCATATAGTCCCTTTACAAGGTCTACGAGACCTTAAACATGCTTTAGAGAAGGTTTGGGACTAAACCGATCTCATACGGAAACTTTGCGGAAGTTAGAATTTTTTTTTCAAAACAGGGCACACGCCCATGTGGCTAGGCCGTGTGCCTCACACGGCCGTGCCTTGGACCATGTCTCAGCCCGTGTGCAAAACTAACTTGAATCACACAGCCTGTCATACGCCAGTGTGCAACACTGACTTGAATCACACGGCCTGTCACACTCCCGTGTGTTTGGCTCGTGTGCAGGTCTGACTTGCTTTGAATTGGGATAGTGAAGGAAACAGTCGAGACACATGCCCGTGTGCTCAACCATGTGGACAAATATAGGCCATTTGTAAGGCTAATTTGCCACCTAAAATTTGATCATACTTACAAGCATCAAACAAGCATCATTTCATGTCTCAAAAACAGCCAAAAATATACCAAATCATACACAATTTGACCCGTAATAACATCATTTTCCATGTTCATATCCATTTCAAAACATAGCATCTCTCACCACATCAATTTCCCAAAATCACTCATGAAACTTACCAAAATTTACCATTTCTTTTGGCCATTTAAAAGCACATCAAAACATACCAAAATTTGCATCACATAGCATGCACTAAATTCATTCCATAATCACATTCATTATCAAGCCATATCACATGGCTATAATTACACATTTCAAAACATAATCAAAGTTCTCTAGCCTATACATGCCATTCTTCTATATGTACATTTTCAAAAGGTACCAAAGTATAGTTCGATAGTGTGGTGATGATCCTCGAGTTTCCAGTAGCTTTGATAATCTATAAAACAATGCAAACACACACAAAATAATCTTTCAAAAGCTTAGTAAGCCATATACAAATAAACTTATCACACAAATAATTACAAACTATTTTTTTTTATATGAACTATGGCATAACACAATAGCAAATTCATATTTCTCATCTAACTCAATTAATCATAACCACTTGCTTAAAAACTTATCACATTTTCATGTAGCTCACATATCAAATGATCATATTCGTACTTATCTTCCATTGTCAAATTTCATATACATACATACGTACCGAAATTCGGATGCACATCGTATACTCATTCATTTCTCGGAATGCCAGTTGAACCGTTCGGAATCAAATAGGATACTCGGATAGCTCGGAAAGCTCGTACAATGACAATGTCCTAGACGTGGTCTTACATGTAATTAAATATCGATGCCTCTGTCCCAGACAGGGTCTTACATGAAATCATATATGATTCAAATGTCCCAGACATGGTCTTACACGCAAATCTCAAATCGATGCCAACGTCCCTGTAACACCCCAAACCCGGCCTAGAACTTAGGCCCGAATCTGGCGTGTCACAAAAAAAAACTCGTTTGAAAATTGCAGCCTCTTTGTTAAAACCATAACACTAAAGCAATTGTATCTACGTGAAAACATAATTATCTTTAATAAACCTTTTCGGTTGCGAAAACATATTTAAAATAAACGATTTATGAAAATTTGACGTTTGAAATAGAGTTGCAAAGGCATTTTGAAACATTGCGGAAACATAGATAAAATACAAGTATTTTTGAGAGATTGATTGATGAATCACAATCAAGGAATTGAACTTTAAATCTGTGAATTTTGAAAATGTCGTTAATAATTTGAAAGAAAGTTTGGGTTAAATCATATTTGTAAAAGTTTATTTTGAAATCCATTTGTTAATCAATTTCGGAAAACCTTTATTTACGTTTTTAGAAAAATTCTCGTTTTAAACAATTTAAGAAAAATAATAAAAACATCCCAACCATAAAGCAAAAATAAAAATAGTTCAGAGGGCTTATTACAACTTAAACCAAAATAGCAAAATAATAAAATAAACGGAAATAGAAATTAAGAATTCAATAACACCATTTCTGAAGTAGGGCCTCCACCAAGTCATCCATGGCCCAAGTCCACCTCACAGAGCATCACCTACAGGGATTAAGAAAAGAGGGGGTGAGTTACAAGAACTCAGTGTATAATCCCCTTACCATCATCCACTGGGTCGGAACACACATAGCAATATTTTGGGCCTAAGCCCATTACAATCATAGCATAATATCATATATAATATAGCATGCATGTGTTATGCAATTTCCGAACCAAACCTAGTTTTCCATCCGCTACATACCACCCGTACCAACCAACACACCTGTGGAGAGCTTTAGTCACCCACCCCGACAACACACCAAACTGGGCATTAAGCCATATATTAACTGGGCATGAAGCCATATATCAAACTGGGCACGAAGCCATATATCAAACTGGGCACGAAGCCATATATCAAACTGGGCACGAAGCCATCAGAATTTTGTAGCAAAGCTACCAGAACTTCTCTTCGTCAAATAGCCCAACCCGTGTAAATCATGTATATAATATGCACATTCAATTATTCATATCAAATCATAAAATTATTACAAACATACGACCCATTATAAAAATTTACACAATCTGGCCCATATCACGTTTTGGCCCATATAACTCATATTACACTTGGCCCATATATCAAATATCACATTTGGCCCATATATCAAATATCACATTTGGCCCATATATCAAATATCAAACGGCCCATATATCAAATATCAAACGGCCCATATAGCAAATACCAAACGGCCCATATAGCAACATATCACATTTGGCCCATAATGGGTATTTTCGTAATTCGGTCCATAGGGACATTTTGTAATTCGGCCCATTAGGGACATTTTCGTAATTTGGCCTATAAGGGCATTTTCATAATCCAGTAGTCATACCCACTAAGGGTTACCCTCTAAGGGTATGATGGTAATTTTCGCAACCTAGGCCTAATTACTAATTTGGGGCATAAAAATTGAAACTGTCCATTTGCGGCGTACTGACTAAACTGACTATAACTCGAGTTAGGAAACTCAAAATCTAAATCCGTAAATTTTCCTTGAAACTAGACTCGTGTATCTTTCTACTATAATGTTTCTAGAATTTTTAGCTGTAACATCCTGAATTAGGGGTTGTTTGCAATTTAATTATTTTCATGTGATTGCTTGAAGAAATGCATATGTTATGGTTGTTTGATATATTCTAGGGTCTGGTCATAACCCCGGGCTAGGTCTGACTTAGGGCTGAAAATTTCTTTTAGTGCCTAAGGGGAGGGAGCTAGGTGAGATAAGGGTTAAGAGAAATTTTTGGAAAGGTTTGACATGAGAAACCAAGTGGCAAGATGGCTAGGGGTGCTACCTAGGTGTTGAGGAGGGTGCGGCGAAACAGGGGTTCGAGCTGCCAGGTTTGCACATGGGGAGTTTTATTTTTGCGTTATGGGAGTTGGGCTGAGAAGGCCTTAAAGATTAAACGGTAAGGTTTAAGGGCATGAAAGTTGGTTTGGTGGAGTGGCTTGGGGCGCCACTTAAAGGTCTTGGCGAATGGACTCAAGTTCGAGTCACCATGGAAGCGCAAGGTGTGTTTTTATTTTGGTTTTTGGCGTTGAGACAAGGGAACTAACGAGGGAGCTCTTAAAAGAATTTGTGACGAGGTTATGTCACAAAGACACGCCTTGGCAGAATGGTTAGAGGCGTTGGTGCCGTTTGCTCCACTAGGTCCCATGTTCGAGTAGCATGGGCAACAGCATGGGTGGTTTTATTTTTTTTATGTTTGGCGTGAAAGGAAAGAAGCTTGTGGCCTGCACATGGGCACTTAAGTGGAGGAAGAAAGCTTGATGGGTTGTTTTTAAATTTCTGCTGGAAGTATGGGATAGATTTTTATTTTATTTTTATTTATTGGAAGAAGGATTAAGAGATGGGAAAATGGATAAATAATGTTTTATTTTATTTCAAATGGTGATGGGATTTATCACCTTAGGGAGCATTGGCCGAAAAAGAGAGACTCCAAGGGCTTGAGCTCACGGTTTTGAAGGAGTATTAGGGAGTAGTTTTTGGCTAACACATTTTCCTTTGGTCTTTTTTTTTTCCTGGTTGTTCAAACCGAAATCCACTTTCTCCCCATTTGCTACTTTTTTGATTTTTTTCTTTGAAACATACAATACACCTTGTGCCGAAAATCCTTCATCCATCTTTGCCAAAACACTCTAAGTCTTTCCCTTCATCTCCCTTATTTCTTTCAAGCCCGACTTCATACCCTTTTTCTTTGTGACCGAATATCCCTTGACATATAGGGCCTAAGTCGAACCCCCAAAAGGTGCTATCAATTACGTGGGTTGGTAAGTGTTCCTCTTTAACATTCAGTTTCTTTCTTTTCCTTTTTGGGTGCCGAAAGCATGTGTAAAGGCCTTGGTAATGATTGGCCGAATATGTATAAGTGTCTTAATATGTAACTTTTGTGTGTAGCCGACACCAAGGAGCTAGAGGAGCCTTTCGGAAATTGATTCTTCGAGGTAAGGCATATATGCTATTCGGCCAAGGGCCTTAAGTATGGATATAAGTGTGCAAGCCGATTCTAACAAACGTTTTGGTAGGGATCTCGACAAGTCAAGTGACAATTTCGGGATTTCAATTTGCTTTGGTATGTGATAATAAAGATTCGGCCTAGGGCCCTATTCTGTTTTGAGTGCGATTAATCCTTCGGGATTATTAATTTAGCCGAATAAGGCTTTTTAATACTAACCATAGTAACTGATTGTAGGAGGAGTAAAGGCACGTTTCGGGTTTTTGTGATAGATTCGGGATTTCTCTTTAGATCTTCGATTAAACAGGTGTGTAAAATCTTACACACTTTATTAGTATAGACTGTTCATTATGTTGCTGTATAACCTCTCGTGTAGTAAATTTTGCCTTGTGGGCATAAGCTTGGATTCCGGGTAAGTCCCCTATTACGTGATCTACGATGTGTGTTCGTGTATGCCATCATATGCTATATATAAATGCATGATATATGGGATCATGATACTTGTTATGTGAGCATGATGATGGTGGGATTGATGAGAGGAGGGGGATGATCTCTATGGACTATCACCAGTGGTTTTGACCACAAGATGGGTTGGCCCCATCAGTTTTATTGTGACTTCGGTCACCAGTGGTTTTGACCACACCGTGATATAAATTGTGACTAAGTCCCAGTGGTTTGGTACCACCAGTGGTTTTGACCACATATTGATAATTGTGACCTATGGTCATCAGTGGTTTTGACCACACGATGGGTTGGCCCCATCATTTGATTTGTGACTTCGGTCACCAGTGGTTTTGACCACCAGTGGTTTTGACCACACGAGGTAGTAAAAAGGAGTATGGATGGCTAGCTTGGGTTGCATGTTTGCATCTTGTGTATGAGCTGCATTTTCGGGTTGGGAATTTATACACTGAGTCTTGGTGACTCACCCCTTCCCATATCATTTTGCAGGTGAGTAGATCGCGGAGATGGAGCCGGAAAAGACTCGAGGCGGCCATGCTTGTTCCTCGGTTTTGAAATTTTATTTCGTACCGTTAAGGTTTATTATTATTTACTAAATTTTGGTTTGGTTTGTAATATGGCCGCTAGTTGTTATTTTGGATGTTTAAGTAGTTGTTTTTACTTTATCTCCATTATATTATTAGAGTAATTATAAACTGTTTAATAAATCGGTTAAAAGTAATGTTTTCAAAATAAGCACTTTTACGAATCTTCAAAGATGTTACCATCAGGTAGCAAAATTTACCAAGTTAACGATAACTCTGATGTTTTCTAAAAATTTAAATGCTCAAATGTTTTCAAAGGAAAACAAAAAGGGGTTTCAACTCAACCATGTTATAAAAAAAAAATCAATCCCACCAAATGTTTTTCGTAGACACCGTTTTATAAACAATATTTTCAGATTTTCACCTATTAATCAAAATCTTTCAAAACGCTTTTACTCCGTGACATACCAGATCCGGTCATGGCTCATGGGCCGGGTTTGGGGTGTTACATTAGCTTAACCATTTAATACAGTTTATTCCTTAAAATTTCCCTTGTTTCACTGTCCAATGATTCTGACCTCTCTTACCTTAATCTCAAATATCTTACTGTACGCTTTTCATATACTGCTCCCACTTGTTTCTATTGAAAATAGATTCACTAAGGAATCCATACATATCAATTATAACTCTTAATTCACTTTGTACAATTTGATACAAATTTTCCAAGACAGAACAAAATACCCCGAAGTCATTCAGATCCGGTCTCACTAAAATTAACATATATCAGAATATAATATTCGTTTTCCTTCTCTGTTTCTTCCATATTAGAATAGACACAGTAAGATTTAATCTGATATCTTATTCACTTTGTAATTCCTTTTATCCTATTTTTCGTGATTTTTCAAATACACATCACTGTTTCTGACCAAAACTGTTTTATTACAAAATACGTTTACCACTACGAGCATACGCACGTCCGAGTGATCACGGATGCCGATTATCGATTGTCTTCGGTATTTCTACCGAATCACAGAATATTTCATGTAAACTTTTAGAGAGATGTGAGATTTACTCACCATTTCAAACATATATCCGGAAGGGTACGGGATTACACACCTTGATTACAAGTTGTGCTTTCTACCGATTCCAACACCTATAATGATAGTTGATAGAAGGTTAGTCTCAACTTCGATAATCGTAACTAGAAACACTTTATTAGGCTAACTCCACTTACCACGACTGTGATCTCCCTCGATGCACCAAGAATTGATCCTACCAACAATATCAATTAGCCAACCTTCAATCCGATTAACTCAATAACCAAATGGAGATATCGAATGGACTATGAAAGATCTTCCTTACCTTCATCAATTATAATCTCGTTTCTCATGATCGTCCTATGACTAGAGATGATTAGGCGATGTTGTGGTATTCGGCCTCCCTCTATATCACTACGAAGAAGAAAACGATCTCGTATGAGAGAAAGTAAGGTGATGGTCTCGATCAATATGGCCATCCCACACCAAGGTATGAATTCGGCACTAAGAGGAGGAAGAAAAATAAAATGTTGAAATGAATCACTTATCGATTGATCGAAGTATGAGTAGTAATACGATTGAGAAGAAAATATGGATGAGATAGAAGATTCGGGTATGGGGTGAAATAAACAATAATATTCGGTTATCAAAAATATTGATTTGAGAGGAAGAAGAAAGGTATTTGGAAAATCTTGTAAAAAGAGAAGAGAGATGGAAAGAAGGGTTTGTGAGGTTTCGGTTTTTCAAAGGAGAAAGGGTGCACAATAAGGTCTCAATGGCTTAAGTCCATACGGCCAGAAGAAAGAAAAGAAAGGGAGAAAATATGGACACTCAAACTTCTAAAATCCGACAAAGAAGAAAAGAAAGTTTGGAGAGAAAAGAAAAAATGTCACAAAGGTGGTATGAGGAAGTTTTGACCAAAACCATACCCAAAACTCTTACCATGACACTAACAAGATTCGGCCAACAGCCCTTTAGCCCCAAAAACCGTCCACATTCATAGCCATGAGAGTCAACATTATGCCAACCATTCTTTCCATAGCATTCTCCATGAAATAGGCCACTTGCTCTCCTTACTTGCCTTTTCCTTTTGATTCCTTTCCCCAACCTCAACCTTTCCTTAATTCTCTAGCCACCTTACCAAAAATAAAGAGGTCAAACTTGCCATCAATACCTCATGGCTGACACTTAAGGAAAGAGTGCAAAAATGCTAGTCAAAATTTGCACACAAGGTGATTCGAACCTCTCCCCTCAAGGTACTATAAGTGGAGCCTTAACCTCTTTACTATAGCTCATTTATGCAAGCACTTTACTCATTTATTTCTATAAGTCTTGAAGCTACTTACCATCTCTCCTTAAAGTGCTAAAATACCAAATTTTTCCTAAGGCCCAATTAAACCCGAGACTTCATAGAAACCTCGTAACCTTCCAAATTCACTTAACTAATAAGTCCAATTTGCAATAATGCCATTCTCTTGTTCTCAAAATTTTAAACACTCCTACGCTCAAGGCCCATTGGGCCCAATCATACTAGGCCCAATTTTGGGATGTTACAGTCCCAGGTGTGGTCTTACACGATAACTCATAACAGAATCCTATGTCATGACATACACATCCTAACAATTTCCTAAGGTTCGTACGTGACTTTTTGGACGTCGTCACATTATCAGAACTTTATTGGATTTCACATATTCAGCTCAAATATCCATATATCACAATTCATTCACATATGAGCAATATTAATTCAATCTAAACACATTTATTTGTATATCGACTTACCTCGTACAGGAAAGAATGGAAACGAACGGCTATTCAACTACTTTCGATTTCCCCCGATCTAATTCCGTTTTCTTTGGTTCTTGACCTATACACTTTCAAATTTAACTCTTTTATTCTCCAAATCATTTAATTCAATCCATATACACATATTTAGGGCATTTTATAAATTAGCCCTCACATTTTCATATTTTGACATTTAAGTCCCTATTTTATAAAATCACCAAACACATAAAATTTCATTTCACCCAAGCATGGCCGAATATCATTCTAGTCCCTAGCAGCCCTTATCTTTCATTTATTTCACATTTTAGCCCTTTAATTTCTCATTTTCACAATTTAGCCCATAATACTCAAATTCATCAAAAATCAAAATACAAAACATGTTTATCTAACACCAAACTTTCATATTTCATCAAATAACATCATTAAGCTCACAAGATCATCAATGGCACATCACACAATCATCAACAATTTCTGAAATTTAGGCATGGGCTTGATAGAACACAAAGCAACGATTACAAAAACGTAAAAATTATCGAAAACAGATCAAAAATCATACCTCAATTAAGCTTAGCAATGGCTGAATGTTAAAATACAAGAACCCTAGCTTTTCTTTCTTCAATTTCGACAAAACAAAGATGATAATGGCCATATTTTCATGTTTGTTTTATTTTATTTCATAATAATAGATCAGTTACCAAAATGTCCTTTAAGAAAACATAATTAAAACACTTAATGGTTGTCCATCTTTGTCCACTCAAATATTCAATGGTCAATTTACAACATAAGGAGCTCCTCTTTATAAAGACACATCAATTTGTCCATTATTCAAATAGAAGGAAAATTTTGCATTTTCTGTGATTTAGTCCTTTTCTGCAAATTAAGCACACAAATGATCAAATTAAATCACGAAAATTTCATACATACCAATTCACATGTTGTAGACTCAGAAAATAATATTAAAATATTTTTTGACTCAGATTTGGGGTCCCGAAACCACTATTCTGACTAGATCCTAAACTGGGATATTACAGGAAGTGCTTATTTCCCATCATTAATCACTTCACTTTGCTTAAAGGCCTGTGTTAAAGCACAAGCAAATTTGAAGGGGCGATATTTTCAAGGATGCATTACAAATTATGATCTTGAAAGATTAGTAGAGAGGGTGCATGAGCTGAATCAAGGCGAGCAAGAAGAGCCAACTGAGCCGGATATTGAGGAGTCAACAGATGGGACTGAAACTAAAGGTAATTCAGTTTCAGACACTGAAGAGGAAGAATCTTTAAAGGAACCAAACATTCCTGAACTAAGGATTGAGCTAGAAGAATAACCAGTCAAGATAAGTGTTGAACCTGAATATACAACTCCCATGCCGAATTCTGCAAGTACTTCAGAGAAATCGGAGTTGTCAGTTTTAATGGATATGTGCAAGTTCATGCACATTCAACAACAAACTTATTGGAAATATGCAAAAATTAGAAAAGACTCAATTCGAAAAAATTTTAAGAATATCTCTAATACTTTTGTTCCTGAGTTCCCGGATACTATCTTTGAGACATGGACGGAAGATACTAACTATGCAAGCGGAGATGGAGCTAAAGAAGACAAGGGGAATGAGTCAAAAAATAAAAGGGGGGATTCTTGTCTTGTTATTTATTTAATTATTTTTGGGTCCTTAGGAATTTATTTCTTTCGTAATTAGGATTTAATTTTTGTAGAATAAAACATAGCAAGCATGAACAAACTTAACACTTCTTTAGAAAGAATAAGACTAAGTGATGTGGTAATGGGAATGAACATGTCTAGGATTGATTTATTATGGAAGACTTGGTATTTAAGCAGTCTTAATGACTCACCTCTCTTTCTTTACAACCCTACCTAGTGTTCAGTTTTCATTCATTACTTTGTTCTTGCAATAAGGACATTGCTTCTTTTTAAAGGGGGGTAAGGCAAATAAATTGCTCAAACTTTTAAAATTTTCAAGTATGCATTAATCATTTCTTTCATAAGTATGTTGTAATAAATGAATGTTTAGAGATATTTTTTTGTTATTGAGATAGTTTGTATGCAAGTATGAATGATGATTTTATCTAAGTGAAAGTATGTTATCATGAAGAATGGAATGCTTGTATGATCTTAGCCTTAGTAATGTTTGCCGTGAAAACTTAGTTTCTTTTGAGATTAGACATGCATGAAAGTTTATATCTTTAGAATTGACTTAGTAACTTTCTTGAGGCGAAATCCTAGGGGGCATAAAAATCTAAAATGATATAGGCACTATTTCTTTAGACCGTTTGAGCCTTTTCAAGCCAACCCTATGATATTAGACCCTTGAAAATGTAATTTTGAGCTTAAAGGCCTATTTTTTGCAATGAACTTACATTAGAAGCCAATTACAATCTTTTTAAAGTTATCCTAATTTTGTGCACCTATCTTAACTAAAGTTGTCTTGGGAATCAACATTTGAGGAAATTTTCATAAAGATGTATGTGCTCATGCTAAAAAAAAAAAAAGAGCGAAGAAAAGTTTGCTCAGTCTCCAAAAAAGGAAAAATGAATGAGCTTGAGTTCAAAATAAGTTTGGGGGTGTTCCAAAGGTTCACTTAAAGAAAAATGTTGTATTACAAGAAAACCAAAACAAAGTTAAAGGTTAAGATTTTTAAAACCGAAATGTCCCATCTCTTAAAATCCCTACCTCTAACCGAGCCTTATTACAACCTTATAAAAGACCTATTGATTTGAAGATTATGTCACCTACATTAGTGGAGAGGAAGTCTTGAGTTCAACATATGAAGATCATAAATAAGCCTTGTGATTGTTTGCTTCTTTGATAGGAAATTATGTTGAATGAAGAATGTTATCTATGGCTGTGACATACATGCAAAGTATGATTCATGTTGGCATATTTTGAACCTTAGTATAAACTTAAGGAATATTTGCATATGAATTATTTGTTAATAAAGAAGATCGATAAGCATGAAGTTATTAATGCATGATTATGGGACAACGATTGATGTTGCTTACACAATTAGCAATTTTGCCTTAGCAAGACCTTTTACTGTGCATAAACATTACTCGGGACGAGCAATGATTTAAGTTTGGGGGTGTGTAAACGGAAAAATATATAGGATTTTTCCTATGTAATTTATCACCTTTTAACTTAAATCCATTGTTAAAACTAAGTAATTGTTTAATAAATTAATGAAATATGTGAAAATATGAAATTTGGACATAGAAATTATTAAAATGTGATTTTATGCTTTATTATATAGTTTCCATGCAATAAATGGCTTATTTTATATTAATTTGAATATATTATATTTTTTAAGACATAAAGTGGGCCATGCATGATTAAATTAAATAATAAAATATAAAATTATATTTAATAATTTATTTTAAAATATTTCATTAATAATTTGGGTTTTAATTAATTAATTAAATTGGATAAATTTTATTCTTTGGTCCTCTAACTTGTTGATTTATTCTGGACAGGTCTGATAACTTTACTGGATTACAAAACCGTCCAAATTGGAGACCAAGTCAACCCAATATTCGGCTACACATGGCTGTCCATTTAAACCATTCTTTGGTTTAATTACACAAGGTCCTTGCAGTGTTGAAGAAATTAGAGATTTGCCCGAAGAGTTACGATTGACCGAGTCTCAGTCCTGACTTGTGTGGCATCCAAAATTGCTTAAAAATCAATCAAAAATCAAGTCAAAAGCCACTAAGCACGGCCGACCACAATTTGAGGAGATTTGAAGAGGTTAACATCCACTATTTTTAGCAAACTATCCCCCTCTCCTCACCTATAAGTAAGACCCTCGCATTCCCTCATTCATCATCCCTCAAGCATCTCTCAATCATCCCTCAATCATTCATCATTCATTCTCATCATTCATCATTCTCTCTTCTCTCTAAATTCTCTTAGCCTTTTCCTTTCCTACGCCTAGCATCATCTGTTCATAGAGATTTTAGCAATTAAGCCTCTTAAAGAACGCTTGGTCGGCCACCTTGGAGAGCCATGAGCAAAGGAGCAAAGCAAAGGAACGAAGGAGCCTCTTCTGTCAGAGTTTTGGGTGATAGCCACTCTGAATTGGGTTTAATCTTCCTTTTCTTTAATTTAATCTAAAGATGTTTGCTCTGTGTTTTTTGTTCTTGTTTACAACAATGTTAGCTTAATTTTATTTAAGCTAGGATGATTGCTTTGATTAAATAATATTTATTTGATTCGTGCTTATAATGTTTGAGCCTCAATAAATCATGTTTCAATTAAAATCAAGTCTACATTTCGTTCATACGTGATTGAAATGCACCTGAATTAGCTGAGCGATCCTGACCAGACGACGGCTAATGGACACATAATTGAAATGTGCATGCTCAATTTAGATCCTGACCTGATTAAATTGTAGGTTGCATAACAACTCTGACCAAGCTCTATTATCTGCATAGTTTATAGATTTGTGTGATTAAATTGTTTCAAACCGGACACATCCCTGTTACCTCACATGAATGCTAAGAAACCCTTAGTAAATAAGGATCAGTAAAATGCGTATTTAATAAGTAAAGGATTCCGAAAGGACCTAATGTGGTTTCCAAACTCATGAAAGATCAAGTTGCCATGGAATGTTTTTCCGAATATTATTAAGCATGTTGATAATAAATTGAGTTTAATTAAAGTAATTGTCTTAGTTTATTTATGTTATAATTGTTGCAAATTGTGTTTAATTTTGCTAAAATCTATTTCATTCATATAGTTTGCATACTTAGGATAATTTGCATTAGGGATCATTGCATTTAGTTTAATATATTTTAATCACCACTTCTCAACTATATTGTGTTTTCATTTACCAAATTGTTAATATAATTTTACAAATTAAGTGACTTAGCACAAATACAATCTCTATGGAGACGATAACTCGATACTTACTTATTACTTGATAACGACTGTGTGCACTTGCACAAACCTATGCGTTACACTTGCACATAATCTTTTCGGTAGATATATACTCCCGAGCGTACTTACTCAACCGTAAAAATTCTCTTTTGTACTCGGTTACAGTCATGCGGCCTTGTTTCAATTCTAAAAACTCTTTGTTCTTTTGATCCAAAAACCGTTGACTAATGTATTTCTTTCAGAATTCAGTCTGAAAGAATTCCCAGGTAAAACTCTCCCTCGGCACCACGGATACTAACGTATTCCACCACTGATATGCAGTGTCTCTCAGAACGGATATAGCACACTTTAAACATTCAGTCGGTGTGCAAGAAAGTTCATCAAACATTCTAATCGCATTTTCAAGCCAAAACTCAGCTCTCTCAGGGTCATCATCAACATTGGCTCTGAACTCTTTAGCCCCGTGTTTACGGATCTTATCAATTGGAGGCTTGATCAACTTAAAAGCTCGACTCCTTAAGGAGCTACAGGAACCGATTGTGGATTAGGAGGGGGTGGAGGTTGTTGAGCAGTTGGGTTTGTAAGAATATATTGAGTGAACCACTCGTTCATCATTTGGAAGAAGGCTTCTTCAACCTCTCCTCCCTGGCTGCCCGTTACGAGTCTAGAATCAAAAGGCGATGTCCCTTGAGCAGGAGCAGGCACATTACTCGCAACCTCATCAACTACAGCTCGATCAGGATCCATTTACTATATAAAAACCCATTTGAGAATGTTATGAGTCATCACACTATCACAGTTTATATATGACATGTATAGCTAGACTTACATACACTATGTTAGTCCTAGAATCGACTAAACTTTAGCTCTGATACCAATAAATGTAACACCCCTCACCCGTATTCAACGCCAAAATAGGGTTACGGAGCATTATCGGACTTACAACACTGTAAAACACACATTTCACTTATAATTCATCAATTCAAATACATTTCAATCACAACCAATCATAGTGTCCCTCAAACGAGCCTAGGAGGCATTAAACATGCATTGAGAGTGGTTGGGGACTAAACCGGATACTCGAGATATTTTACAACAGTTAGTAAATTATTTTTCATAACAGTTGTCACAGGCCGCGTGAACATTCGAAATAGGAACACATGGCCGTGTCCCAGCCCGTGGCCAAACCCGTGTCCAAACAAGTGAGGTTACTGACTTAGGTCACACGACTGACAACATGCCTGTGTGTCTAGCCCATGTGCCCTTCGAAGTGGCCTCACACGCCTGTGTGCCAGGTCGTATGCTAGGCCGCGCCAAACCTGTAGGGTATACTGACTTATGCAGCAGGGCTAAGTCACACGCCCGTGTGCTAGGCCATGTGTCATTTAAAGGGGTATACTGACTTGTGCCACACGGCCGATCACACGCCCTTGTGCGAGACCGTGTGAAGCATACTGACTTCAATTTAATTTCAACACCAGGGGACACACGGCCGTGTAACATGACCATGTGTCACACACGACTGAGACACACACACGTGTCTCTGCCCGTGTGGACAAAAATAGGCTATTTACCACGCCATTTTGCCACCCATTTTGCACATACCTACACAAGCACAAATGACACCAATTCAAGGAACTAATATCCATCAAAATACCATCAATACAATTGACAAAATATGCTACAATTTGCCATCTAGTTTCATACCTAATTCACATATTCAGTTTAATCAACTAAACCATTCCAAACATACATTATCAAGCATCAATTATCAAGCACCATTATCAAGCACATAGCTTCCCAAATTACCTAATATATGAACGGTGGAAATGTGCAAGTGTAACATCCCGAAAATGGGGCTATTTGAAATTTCATTATTTTCTTATGTATGAACCACTGAAATATTATTTATGGAATAAGAGAGTTTAATTTAAGGCTTTGAGTTGGCTCGGTTTAATGGAAAAAAAGTCAGTTTTAACTTTTAAGGTAGGGAGCCTTAGCAGGAGGGTGTTATAAGAATAAATGGGGATGATTTGGACATAAGATGAGCCTAGAATAAGTGGCAAAGTAAGCCCACTTAAGTACTTGGAGTTGACGCCACAATGCACAAGGGAGAGCTTGTGTTCGAGTCACGAAAACTCCCTTTTTGCACTCCAAGGGGACGGCATAAGTAGGAGAATTTTTCTCCCTTTTAAATTCCTTTATTAATTAATGTTATTAAAGGATAATATGAGCTTTTAAAGGATTATATTATATGGATATTAAGGATTTTATTAAAAGGGATATTATTTGTATATTAGGGATATTATTAAATTTAAATGGAGATTTTTGGATTTTAATTATTGTGATAATAAGAGGATATCCAAGGATAATTGGTGGATTATTAAGGGATTATTTGAAGATTAATTCAATTATTTTGAATTAATTGAAATGTGTGGCCAAGAGTACTTGGAGAGGTAGCCGAAATTTGAACTCCTTGAACAAGGAGGTGTGGACGGCAAGGCTAGGGGGGAGGGTGCCGAATGTCTATAAAAGGGAGCAACCCAGCACCATTCTCTTCTTTTTCCTCAGTTTGCTACTTGCCGAAATTTCCTAAGCCCTCTTCATTCTTCTTTTATTTTTCTTCCAGCCTCCCAAACCCCCTTTAGCCGAAACTTCTCTTCCCTCTCATCCCCATTATTTTCCTTCCTTCAATAGCCGAATACACCCCCCTTGAAGAACCGAATCTCACCCTCCTCCTTGGCAGCATTGTTAGCCGAATACTAAAGGAAGTATAAGGCTCTTCGGAAGTTAGTTTTCAATCGGTTTGAAGAAGGTAAGAAAGGCTGAAATTTTCCTCTTTTAATCTTGTATTTTTGTCGACTAAAGTGAAAAGAAAAGCCGAAATTTGGTGTTGGTAACGGCTAACCATTTATCTTCTTTGGAACCAATTCCTTTAGGTATCCCGGAATTTGGAAGTGCTTAATCCCAACTCCTATCCTCTAGTAATCGGTTTGGTAAGTAATGGTAAGATTTACATTGGTTAGTTATTTGATATTCATTTAAGCCGAAGCTGCTAATGGGAGTTATGGCAATGGCCGATTGTAGGGGAGCAAAATAAATAGTTTGGTGACTGGTACTCAAGAGCATTAGGTAAGGCTTCCGGGTTAAATCTTAACCCCTTTTGGTATTTTGGTTTTGGCCGAATAGGCCTTTAAGCACTAACTTTGACAAATGGCCGAATATAGGGGCAAAGACTTGAGTGTGGCCGACTTCTCTTTTCGGACTTAGACTCCTTGTTGGTGACAGGTGTGTACATACACACCATTTAACTTGTTAAATAATGCTAAGTAATGTGATTGCTAATTTGATGTATGTAGCAATGGCTTGAATACCATAACGGTATACGGGGTAACCAGGTAAGTACCTGTGCATATGATTGCTATTTTATGCTTTTGGGAAGCATGCTGTGATAATACATATGATAAATCTATATGTGACTGTTGACTATGTGGGTTGATGAGTGGAGGGGGCAGTGATAATGTGCCGACGGGCACCAGTGCTTTGGTAGCACAACGTGACTATATGTCACCAGAGGTTTGGTACCTCCAGAGGTTTGGTACCTCAATAGCGACTTATCCCTGTGGTTAACACCACCGTGGGTTGGCCCCACTTGAGATATGGGATCGTCTGCCAGTGATTTGGTATCACACGATGGGTTGGCCCCATCACCCGATTTGTGTCTACAGACACCAGTGCTTTGGTAGCACAACGTGACTATATGTCACCAGTGGTTTGGCACCACCAGTGGTTTGGTACCACAACGGGGTAGACAGTGGCGTATGGCTGGCTAGGTTGGGACACATGATGATTTGCATAATTAATTTGTTATTTGATGTGTATGAAAATACTTTAAAATGGGGGAAGGGTTACATACTGAGTCTTGGTGACTCACCTTCTCCTTTATATTTTTTTTTCAGGTGACACTTAGATTGCGGATGTGGAGCCGGGATGACTCGAGGTGGCCATGCAGTGGACTTGAACTAATTGAAGTTCAAATTTAGTCATTTTATTTTTATTATTGGTATTAATTTATTTTGGATGTAATAAGGCCTCCCTAAACTTTATTTTTGTTATTTTTCTCATATGTAGGATATTTTGCTTAAAACTATATTATTAAAATTTAAATTAAATTCACATGATTTTCCAATTAAACACGAAAATATTTTAAAATGCTATCGGGCACAGTTGAAATTTGTTTTATAATGGGCTTAAATATTTGTTTTAAAAAAATAAACACTAAGTATGATTTTATCAAGATAATCAAATCCGAGAAGTTTTCAACAAAGCTTAATGGGTTTCAAAAATGGTTTTCGAGAAGATTTCCCCGTAACGATCCAGATTCGACCATAGTGTTTGGGCCGGGTTTGGGTTGTTACAGCAAGTGCACACAATCCCAACAAGTAATAAAGTGACAAGTAAATGTCGAGTTATCGTACCCACAGGGACTGTAAAAGAATTATTTATAATGATTTCTAACACTTTGGTGAAGGGAAAATATTTGGATTTAAGAAATATTTAAAAACTAAAAAATAAACAAAGTAAAATAAAATAAAAAAAAGTTATAATGCATGATTTTAAAAGCTGATTTTAATCAAGATGATATAATTGTGTTGGATTAATTACATTTCTTACCTTAGAATTATTAAACTTATGCTTATACTTGTTACGAATAAATCACGGGAACTCGGTAATTTGCTAACTTATGAACATATTTACAAATAAAAAATCCATTCACCTCTTGTACATATTCCTATGTCAATTCGATCGATAAAACAGATTTATAAAAGTAAACATGTTATTGCACATACATACTTATTAAATTAAACAATCTCTCGCATATTCCTATGTCGATTCAAATGATTAATTCAACCTAATAAGCATATAAAAGACTATGTGAGGTAACAAAGTATCCTTACCTTGAAACAGTTTAATCACGAAAATCTTGCAAGTTAAGCAAGGCATATGTATCGCCAAATACAATGCTAATCTAATCTTCAGCTACCTTAGAAGAATTAAACATGCACTGATTAAGTACTGTGTCCATTAATTACAATTTCAATGTGTTTAAATAATTAATTCTTTAGTTATCTAAATAATTAAAATGCCAGAATAACTTAAGCATGATTTTACTTAATCAAGCATTTTACCGAGACCTATAACAGCATAAACACAATTTAAATATTTTAAAAGGATGGCATGCAATCAACCCAACACGAATTAAATTCAAGCTAAGCTGATGAAATTAACCATTCCAATAGCATAAATATTCATAAACATGTTTGTCAAAACAACAATGAAATTTAAAGAGATAGGGAACAAGAAGCAAATCTGGTGCTTCTCTGTGGCTTGACTGATTGCTCTGTTCTTCGTCCTCCGTTGTCCTCGGCTATCAACGTGGATTATGAACACTCTAATTGCTGCTCAATGATGGCTGAAGAAGACCCCTTTCCCTAGGGGAGAAATCGGCACAAGAGCAAGGAAATAGGAAAATGAAAAGTTGAGAGAAAGTGAGAGAGGAGAAGAGAGAATGAGATGTGAATGACGGATGCCTTGAATGATCAGCCAAGGGGGTTTTTTATAGCTGAATGTGGCAGATGAAATTTGCTAAAAATAGCAGCTGAAGAGCCACACCTTGGCCGGCCACCTATGTGGCAAAGTTGATGGCTTCAATTTTGCTAAATATGGCTTGGGTCAAATCTACAAAGCCACTAATTGTGGAGGGAGTTGAATGCAACTTTGACAAGTCTTCAATGGCCTCTTTGCAAGCTTAATTAATCAGCTAATAAGCTAATTTGGGTCAGCATATGGATGGTTTGGGCTGCCCAATTCTTTGATCAGTTCGGTTCAATCGATTTGGTTCAACTGGTGTGGTTCAACTGGGCCCTTTTTCAATAATTAATTAAGATTAATATATTTAGCCCAAATTAATTTGGGAATAAATTAAAATTAATTAATTTATGATTTAATACACATATTTGGACCATCTTAGGCTGAAAATTATTTCTGCTTGTTACTTCGAATTTCTTCTCGGTTTTGTTCTTCGAGCAGTGTCTGCCGAGCCAATTTTCGCCCTTTTTGCGAATCCGTCGAAAATAGTCAAAATAACTATAAAATTAACTATAAAATTAATTGAAATTCATGATGTTCATATTTTTTTAACACAATTTAATTATTTTATAATATTTAATTATTTTTCGACAAGAATTTAATCGAAATAGCATGATTTTAAGTTAAAAAGGGATGTAAAAACACGTAAATTTCCATGTTTCCAAATATCATTAAGCATTATAAGTTAACCTTCAACCTCACAACATTCAATTACCAAAGTCAAAATAGAGCCATTTGTACATTTATAAACATCATCAAATTCATTATCATAAGCGAACTCAAATGGCCCAAATTACATGTTCATCATACTTACCAAAATGACTTAAGCCTATACATGCCATATACCATATATATACACAACTCAAAAGTACTAAATATATGATTGGATAGTGTGACATAGTCTCTAATGATCCCCGAATCCGAGCTAGCTTTGAATTCACTATAAAACATGGGAAAAACAAACAAGGGAAGCTATAAAGCTTAGTAAGTTTGTACTAAATATACTCAACAATTCATAATACACAAATTATCAATTTGAACTAGATAACATATAATTCATGATAATAACAAACCTTCCATAAGCTTATTCATATACTTATATGCAAAGCCATAACCTTTTTTATTTGAATTTCATATTTTACATGTACGTACCCGTACAAATTCATAACGAACTCATACCTTTTCGTAACACTGTCTAATACTCGATATCTACCACACTAAGTGCCAACGCATAGCCGAAGCTGTAACACCCCTTGACCCGAGTCCATCGTCGGATAAGGGTTTACAGGTGTTACCATGCAATCTAACACTTAAGCTAAAACAATTGAATCATGGATGATCATCTTTATTAAAGAATTATCTATAAACAAATAATAAACACATGTGTAACACATAACCTATATATTAGATCCAAATCATTCACAAAAGAATCATCGATGAACATAATTCATCATACCGTGTATATTACATCAATATCACATAAACAAGTAGATTTCATGAAAATTCATAAATGTCTAAGCTTCTTATAGCATAAAGTCCCAGTTACAAATAAACTAATGCGTGCAACCATTACGCATCAATTGTACACCCACTTAATAGGCCGAATATGCATGGTTCCATTAGTGGCATTTCATGTACATTACCTAGCATAAACCAAGTTTAACGATTTCATGCACTCAATTAAAACAAGTAATTCAACAAGTCGAATACATATATAAATATATAAATGAAAATGTAAACATCTCGATTATGCACTCTTTTCCATACTCGACTATGCCTAAACTATTTTAAACATTTTAACCACATTTGCAATGGTCACCTAGATTTGGCCGAATACACGTACTCATTTTATTCAATATAATTCACCCTATTTAAAACAACCGAATTTGATACATATCTAGATACATACTTCACAAGCATATAACTCAAATTCATATTCATATCAATTTCATGAAATTCAAATGCCTAACATCTCTCTCTATTAACCTATCACATATACACATGATTAAAATTCTACCTTAATATATCAAAGTGACCATCAAAGATCAAAATACATATACATGTCATGGCATATATCTATTAAACCATTTCATATAATGCCTAAACCACATCCAAACATAAATGATAATTCATGGCATGAGCAAACTATATCATCAAAACACGAAACAAGTTATCCAAAATAGATAGCCATTTTCGCATGGCTAGCATATTTACACGATTATAAAACATTAGTTATACTGTTTAGTCTAACCTATACATGCCCTTTTTAGTACAAAACTAAGTTATTCAATACCAAAAGAAAGTCGATAGTGCGGTTGACTTCTTCCCAGATCCTTCGAGTCCGTAGCTTGAACCTAAAATCTATAAAACAAGGGTAAACAAGAATACACACAGTAAGCTTGCTAGCTTAGTAAGTCTCAAGCAATATTTATGATATATATACACATACTTAACAATTTAACTTCCATTCTTACGGCAATTAGCATAGATAATTCAATACGACTTTCACCTAGCCAAATATTAGTCATATCCTTAATCTAATCAATAGTAGTTTATCACATGAATTTATAAAATAACATTTCATATATACAACCTATGCATTTGAATATTTCAAGTTACAGAAACATAGCATAATTTCGATCTCATTGCACATCATATTCATAACCGAAGTTTTAAGTATCACAATTATATGTCTATACCTCAACTTCTCGTATATATATAAATAAATCATACCAATCAATGATAAGCCTAATATCCTGAGATAAAATTCAATTCGAGTCATTAATTTCATCACATCACAATTAGCTCATATAAAAGTAAACTAACTTACCTTATTACTTACCAATATAATAAGCTAATTTCCTTTTTCTTTTTAGAGCTTATAGCTCAATCTACTATGTATATACATCTCAAATTCTCTGTTTTGACGTATCACCGGCAAAAAGGCTACTAGGCATTAAAGCCCGAAATAGATCACCGGCACAAGGCCTGCTAGGCACAAAGCCTGAAATGAATCACCGGCACAAGGCCTGCTAGGCACAAAGCCTGACATGAATCACCGGCACAAAGCCTGCTAGGCATAAAGCCTAAAATAAGTCACCGGCACTAGGCCTGCTGGGTAATAAGCCCGAATATGTTTATCAAATCAATTCATTAACTCACATTTCTTATCATATACATCACTATCAATTCATATACACAAAACCAATTCACTTGTCATATTGAAAACATATACTTGTTCATAACACATTAACAGAAGATATTTAATCCAATTTAACACCTTTACATTCAGCTAACACATAATTCTATAGTCAACGTTATTAAATTTCATCCTTTAACATGTTTATAATTTACTTTTGAACATATAAGTGCTTAAGGACTTACCTCGGCTGTCGATAGACCGTGCAAATCGGCTATTCGAGAACCTTCGTCTTTCCCCGATCTAAATCCGTTTTTCTTTGCTCTTGATCTAAAACACATTAAAATTTAGCTGATTCAAGTACATTTCATCTCAATTTAGTCCCTGAGCTCACAAATAGGCAATTTACCATTTTACCCCTACTATTTCAAATTTTTACAATTTAGTCCTATTTGCCTAAAACACAAAATACACCGAATTTCTCAATACATCTTAAGGGCCGAATATGTATAGGGACTATACAAGTCCTTTTCTTTCACTTATTTTGCAAATAAGCCCCTCTAAAATTTCATTTTTACAATTTGGCCCTAAAAACAAAAATTCATGAAAATTTCCAATACATAATATACTAATTTTTAACCTATCTTTTATCTAACATCATCAAACATCAAAAACCATATAAACCTATCAATAGCCGAACCTCAAACATGCTTAGATTCAAAAATTTTAACATGGGTCAGTTACGGTTTGAAGCAACGATCTCAAAAACGTAAAAATTAACAAAAACCAAATTCAAACTAACCTTGAAATCAAGCTTCCAAGTGCCGAAAATCAAAGAACATAAACCCCCCCTTTTCTTTCTCAATATTCGGCCATGAGAGAGTGAGAAAGATGATGGTTTTGTTTATGTTATTTTAACATATTATAAAAGTAATTATTCAATTACTAATTTAACCTTTAATATAAAATAAAAACTAACATATATCTTAAGGTTATTCTTGACATAAGCCACCCACTAACTCAAAAACGGGTTATTTACCCTTTTAATGCTCCACTTTAAAAAGCCATCATCAAATAGGCACTTTACACTATAGTTTGAGACTTTTAAAATTTACGCGATTAAGTCCTTTTTGTCAAATTAAGCACCCAAACGGTTAAATTTTTCTACGAAACTTTCACACATTTTAATTCACACATAACAAACACAAAATAAAATATTAAAATATTTCTCGGACTCAGATTCGTGGTCCCGAAACCACCGTTCCGATTAGGGTCAAATTCGATCTATTACAGAAGCTATTATAATCTCGCACACTAAGTGCCTTACATAATCGAGGCTATCTCGGCCTCGCACATTAAGTGCCATATATAGCTGAAGCTATTCCAAATCGCACACTAAGTGCCTTAAATAGCCGAAGCTATCTCGAATCGCACTAAGTGCTAAACATAGCCGATTTGTTGTCGAACATGACCGTAGTCTTGTATATACAATTTATGCAATATCAAAGCATTAAAAGCATAATTGTAACAATGTTTATCACGTACGAACTTACCTCGGATGCTAAAACGACGAATCGAGTCGTTTAGTTGATAACTTTAGTTTTCCCCCGATCTAGTTTTGAATTCCGTTTTTCTTGATCTATATAATATCAAATTCAGCTTATTCAATCACTACTTTATTCAATTTAATCCAAAACACACTATTAGGCACATTTACACTTTTGCCCCCAAAGTTTCACATTTTTACAATTTAGTCCTCAATACACAAAATCATAAATTCATGCAAATTTCACAACACCCATGCTTAGCCGAATTACCATAAGGCCCCTAGCAGCCCATATTTTTCAATTATTCACACATTTAACCATACATTTTCTCAAATTAATCCCTATTTTGCATTTTTACTCAAAATCACTTTACAAAACTTATTTATTTAATAACAAACATTCAAAATCTATCATCAGTCATCAAAAATCATACATATTCATTAATGGTAACATTCAAAATCTTTAACAGTTTCACAAATTAGTCCATGGTCTAGCTAGTACTAGCTGCAATGATATCAAAAACATAGAAATCGAAAAAAAGGGACAAAAACTGTATCTTAATGAGAAAAATAGCATAGCCGAATAAAGAACCCTAAAATGGCTTCTTTTTCTTCAAAAAATTCGGTGGAGAAGATGATATTAAGCTTAAAATTGAGTTTGTTTTATTTATCTTATGATAATTATGCAATTTACCATAATAACCTTAATGAATAACCATTTAAAACATCCATTAAATGTCTATATATGTCCACTCAACTGTTAATGGTCTAATTACAACATAAGGACCTTAACATTAAGGTTCTATAGCTATTTGACACCTTTAGCTAATAGGACAGTACTTTTGTATTTTACGCGATTTAGTCAATTTTATCCAATTGAACATTCAAACGATAAAATTTCTTAAGGAAATTTTCACACAATATCCTAATCATGCTGTAAAAATTAAAATAATAATAAAGTAAGTATTTTGATATCATATTTATGGTCTCGAAACCACTATTCCTATTTGTCCAAAAACAGGCTATTACAGGAATGTCTCCGTACCAGCTAGTCTATGGTATGAATTGCCATTTACCAATTGAATTAGAAATGAAAGCATACTGGGAAATTAAGGAGTTATATTTAGATCCAGAATTAGCTAAGAAAGAAATATTATTTCAACTCCAAGAATTAGAAGAATGTC